>RJWM01001660.1:0-148499 GCA_004363535.1 Dasyprocta punctata | reverse complement strand
TCTCTACCTCAACCTGATAAAAGCCATATATCATAAACCAACAGCCAACATCTTACTGAATGGAGAAAAACTGAAAACTTTCAACCTAAAATCAGGAACAAGACAAGGATGTCCATTATCACCACTCCTATTCAATATAGTCCTGGAAATATTAGCCAGAGCAATTAGACAAGAGAAAGAAATAAAGGGAATAAGGATAGGAAAGAAAGAAGTGAAATTATCATTATTTGCAGACAATATGATACTCTACATAGAAGACCCCCAAAAATCCATTAGAAAACTTCTAGAAGTAATAACCAAATTCAGTAATGTAGCTGGATACAAGGTGAACACTCAAAAATCAATAGCATTCCTGTACACAAACAACAAAGTCACTGACAGAGAAATAAGAGAAACCACACCCTTCACTATAACATCCAAAAAAATGAAATACTTAGGAATCTGCCGCGACCCATGCGGCTCTTAAGGTTCTTGGGGTGAAGGACCGCGAGAAGCTAAGAAAATAAAGACAGACAGAAAGCTGGAGTCAGGTGGAGCCCTTATCCTCCTGATGGGAGGAAAGGAACTGCTCAACCAATGTTGCCTGTTTATTTATACACAGGGAAGGATGACGTCAATTTTAGCCCCTCTGCCTAGCAACCCAGGCCTGGCTTGTTTAGGAGCCTCCTGTTTTGCTGGGCTGTGGGAGCATTTTCCACGTGGTTGACCCAGGTGCTCTTTGTTACTTTGGTAAGGTCATGTCTGGGTCATTTTCCAGCTTAAACGGCTCCCAACAGGAATCAATCTAACAAAGGAAGTAAAAGATCTATACAGTGAAAATTACATTACTGTAAAGAAGGAAATCAAAGAAGATTTCAGAAAATGGAAAGATATTCCCTGTACATGTATAGGAAGAACAAACATCATGAAAATGGCCATTCTCCCAAAATTATTATACAGATTTAATGCAATCCCAATCAAAATACCATCTGCCTACCTCACAGAGCTAGAGAAAGCATTCCTGAAATTCATCTGGAACCAGAAAAGACCTAGAATAGCAAAGGCAATTCTGAGCAACAAAGGGAAGGCAGGAGGCATCGCAATCCCTGATTTGAAACTATACTACAAAGCTACTGTGATAAAATCAGCATGGTATAGATCAATGGAATAGATTAGATCAATGGAATAGATTAGAAGATACAGCCACAACTACAAACACACTCAGCCACCTCATCTTTGACAAAGGGGCCAAACAGGTACATTGGAAGAAGGACAGCCTCTTTAACAAATGGTGCTGGAAAAACTAACTTTCTATATGCCATAAACTAAAACTAGATCCATGCCTATCACCATACACTGAAATAAAGTCAAAATGGATCAAAGATCTGAATATAAACAGAGACACTAAACTTACTAGAAGACAGAGTAGGTAAAAATGTTGATGACATAGGAGTAGGCAAAGAGTTCATGAACAAAAATGAAATTGCATGGGAAACACTTCCCAGAATCAACAACTGGGATCTCATCTTACTAAAAAGTTTTTGCATGTCAAAGGAAATCTCCAACAGAGTGAAAAGAAAACCCACAAACTGGGAAAATATCTTAACCCATTGTCCATGAGACAAAGGACTTCTGTCTAAAACATATAAAGAATTAAAAGAAATCAGGCCCCTAAAATTCAAGGACCCAATCCAAAAATGGGCATCTGAGATGAATATACACTTCTTAGAGAAAGAAATACAAATGGCAAATAAATATATGAAAAAATGTTCAACATCAATGGTCATTCGGGAAATGCAAATTAAAACAACGCTGAGATTCCATCTCACTCCAGAAAGAATGGCCAAGATTAAAAAATCAACTGACAACAAATGCTGGAGGGGCTGTGGAGAAAAAGGAACTCTTCTCCACTGTTGGTGGGAGTGTAGACTGGTGCAACCACTGTGGAAGTCAGTGTGGAGATTCCTCGAGAAACTAGGATTAGAGATCCCATTCAACCCAGCTATCCCACTTCTGAGCATTTTCCCAGAAGAATTGAAAACATCATACCACAGTGATATCTGTGCACCCATGTTTATAGCAACCCAATTTGTAATAGCCAGATCTTGGAAACAACCCGAGTGCCCATCATCAAAGACTGGATAAAAAAGATGTGGTATTTTTATACAATGGAGTACTACTCAGCTATTAAGAAAGATTGCATTGAGACTTTTATAAGTAAATGGTCACGACTTGAGACCATACTCATAAGTGAGATAAATCAAACCCACATGTATAAATACTGTATTGTCTCCCTAGTGTAAGAAACTGAAAAAGTATATATGATCTAAAATCTATAATAAATACTATGTAAGGGTAAAAAGCAGCTCAAAGAGCAAAAGTAATTGGGAAGGGAAAAGGGGGAAAGAGAAAAGGGAAAAGATATAAATCTGTATATATGTATATGTAAGATAACTAAAATGAACACAGTGCTGAATGCATTCGCTATTGAGAAAGAACAATTAATACTCATATGATTGGATCAGTTTTACATGTCTATATCTGTTAATGTAAATAACCATTTTGAAGATAACAATACGTAGTATTGCAACCATTGTCAAGTTTCTATCATCCTGTTTTGTAAACCTGCAATGTTACTGTTGTGCATTTACTCTAGTCATTTGTTTGTCTCTTTTGCTTGTTGTCTTTGTTATACATGTCTTTTTTTCTTCCTTTTTCGCTTAAATAAAAAAAAACAAATAAACAACTTAATTAATTAAAACAAAATGATCCATGTAGTAATGGATTAGAGTTGGAAAAAAAAAAGCATACATTAATCTGGTGTCCTAAATAGACCACCAATTTATTTAATAAGTATTACTCATTTTTTTCATTCTCTGTTATCACATCTACCCTAGTAGGTTTTGGGAATATAGTATTGCAAGAGGTTCATCTCTGTCTTCTGTTTACATATATTATGGTAGTGGTGCAATAGGAATGAATATCACATATATTTAATTTTCTCCTGGGGATGAATTCAGGGTGGTTTGAACCATATTTCTGGCTTGAGATCAGGGGAGATACCCTGCCAGGCAGTTACCAGCATACTTATTCCAAATGGGCATGTATACTAGATGATTGCCCACCTTGAAACATCTCTAGAAGTTTACAAAATTATTTAAAACCATATCTAAAGTTGGAGAAAAATGATTTACTCAGATCATTACTTGATTATTGATCTAGTTACATTAATCTTAATTTAGAATGATAGATGCATTCAACAGTTTTACAAATTACCAGGCAGTTAGAAAGTCACATTTTGTTTGACTGTAGAGTTCTAAAGAACAAAGATAAACAAGTTAAAGACCCGCAAACCATTTACTTATCTTCAAATTTATTTCTACTCAAATTACTTCACAGAGGTAATCATTCCTGCTGCTGTCCATGTTGAGAAAGGTGTGATCACAGCAGGCATGACTATGTGTCTATATTCACAATAAAGGAAGAGAGATTTCATTTAAAATTTTTCATTTTAAGGATAGCCTTCAATTATAATTTACCTTCTCTGACAGTGTAAGAGAAATCCTGCAGCATCCAAGAACTTCGGTTGATAAAGTTAACATTTAATTTCTTCTAAGACTTTACAATATGATAGGAAAAACTATCAGGAAATGATTAGGAAAAATGGCATTAAAACCCCCAAAAGCAAATACATTTTATAAGACAGCCAGAAGCTCAGCACAATCTTAAATCCTGAGTTCTAATCCCAGTTGGAATTAGTACGTTTGCAAAGCATTAAAATAGAAATGATCAGTAAACGGAGACTCATGGCTGATTTTGTCCATCATTCTCCACCAAAAGCCACATTTTTAACTAACAGTACACCACTGGACTCCAATTCAGTGGTTTCGCAGAGACTAATTTTTATGGTCAGATGTTCATAAACTAGTGTCAGCATAGCTGGATGATTTAGCTGTCCCTGAATTGTTAGGATGTCCAGGGTGGTTTGCCACCATTGTACATTGCAGTAGTTCATAGCAGTGATAAATGTTTCTTGTCTACTGATATACTGGCACATTTAAATTATGTTGCATTATTATTCTGCCTCTTTAAACAAGAAGGAAATTAAGCTTCAAGTTTAATTAAGCATTATTTTAAAAATTGGGTTTTAATTTGTAAAATTCACCCTGTGATTCTTCCAAGTTCTTTCCTTGAGAAAATAGATTGCACGTTTCATTGGGATTTGACCTTAATTAATCCTGTACTTTGTGATCCACCTCCTTGCTGAAATAGTCTTATCAAAAGGAATGCAAGCTATGGGCTAAGATAACAATCGGTCATTAACTTCTGTGTGTGATGCTGGCTGTGGTCCATGGGCACAGAATTCAAAACCCATTGTACACAGTAATGTCCAGGGCTTAGTGCTTGATGGCCGAGAGACAAAATAAACTATGCAGAACAGCATCTTTACACAGTCTACAAGGATTTACAGTAGAGCAAACGGTCTGAAACATTCATAAAGCAGCATGTGCATTGGCATCTAGTCCTGCCGTGTCAGATTACACAGGGGATAGTTCATTCCAGCAAAGCTAACTGAAGTAAACAAGCAAAAAAGATCACTTTCTAAATAACATTATTTTAGTAAGAGTGATTGACAACATGATGCTATCATTTAACATTTTAAAAACTTGACCATGTCTTTCTACTGTTTTATATACTATCCTAGAGCAGTAGCTCTCCTTACTGACATAATTTGGCAGCTTTCTGAATGAGAACTTGAATTAGTATTTGTTGCCTGATGATCTAAATCATATGTAGTCCAGATAAATACAACACATCTGCTTTATAGCAGATTCCTATAGCATCAGTAATCTATTATGTAGCGTAACTTTCCCTTTTTGGCTCGGACATTCACCATCTCTCCAATAAATTTTTAATTTTGGGAATTTAAAGAATGCCAAGTGATGATTTCTTTGCATTTGTTCAAGTAAGCAAAGAAACATATTGTATCTCTCTGGTATGGTGATGATGACCTCACATTTTTCAGTACTTTTTTTCAGATTCAAGATAACTTTTCTGATCTTTAAATACTTTTCATTCTTCTAGCATTTAATGAATAATTGCTCCATGCTAGGTATTTACTAGATATTTGGAATACAGCTATAAACCAAAAATTAAAAAAAAAAACTAAACATATTTTAAAAAACCTTAATTAATTGCATACTTAAAAATAGTGAGTAAAAAGAACACTTTGAATGCACTCATTGCAAAGAAGTGATAAACTTTTGAGGTGATGGATATACTGATTACACTGATCTGATGTTTACAGATGGTAGACATATATTGAAATATCACATGTATCTCAAAATATGTATAATTATGTGTCAATTACACACAAAATATATGTTAAAAATTTAAAAAGTATTTGCCCTCATGGAAGATGTGAGTTGCACACCATGAAAGATGTTTATGTAAACTTTTTATTTTTATTTTTGGTTTTTTTTTGAGACAAGTTGTCACTATGTAGTTCAGGCTGTTCTTGAATTTATAATTCATGGTTCTCTATCTCAGCATTCAAGTGCTAGGATTACAGGTGTGTGCCAACATGTCTGGTTTGGCATGCAACTTTTGTCATGGGTATTCGCTGAAAATTCAATACATTTATAGGATATTACAATGAGATATAGAATTTTTTTCTTACATTTTAGTTTCCATGTGCAATATTTATGTCTGTCCAAGCTCATATGTTGAAATCCCAACTGTCAATATGATGGTATTAGAAGGTTGGGACTTTGAGAGATGATTAGGTCATAGAGGCAAAGCTCTCATACCCAGAATTAAAAGAGACTCCAACACCTCCCTCATCCTTTCTGCTATGTTAGGATACAGGTAGAACAAAAACTATGACTTTGAAAGTTTAACCTACTCAAAACTTGATACATTTCTCAGTAAGTGGTTAAAGATATTTAAAGTCTTACCCACTATTTATCACAATTTTAAAACTAAAAATATCAACCTAAGAAATAGAATCATACACACATAATTAGTTGATTTCCAACAGAGGTACAAAAGTAATTTCATGGGGGAAGAATATTTTGTTTAATAAGGTGCTGAAAAAATGTGTATGTGTGTGTGTATGCACTTGTTTATTATCTTGTCCATTATCACAAATCATAAACAAAAACTAACTCAATCCAAAACCATACTAACTATAGTACTAAACATAAAAATTCAAATTATAAAATATCTAGAAGGAATACAGAAAAATTTCTTGATTTGGGGATATATATATATATATATATATATTCATTTACAATTTTTGCATCTGTCTGTCAACCTAAAAAATAAAAAAAATGAAAAAGATAACTTACATTTTCTCAAAATTGACCCTCACCAAAATTAAACATTAACATATAGGGACGATGCTGTCATCGTTAGGACTAGTACTCTCTTAAAAGAGGCCTCAAGACTTCACTCATTGTTTCTGCTATGTTAAAATATAGGCAGAGGATGCTGTCTGTAATCAGAAAGAGAACCCTCATCAGTCTGCCCTGAACTTGAATGTCCCAGCTTCCAGAACTGTGACAACTAGTATCTAGAATGTACAACAAGTACTTAAAACTCATTAGTGAAAGATAAACAATAAAAATAGATATTTGTAAATAAAGATATAGAAATAGCCAGTGAGCACAAGGAAAAAGCTAAATATCATTAGTTGTTATGTTGGGTGATACTATGTACCCCCAAGTCTTCATACTTTTGATGGGGCTGAGTCTGGTGCTTGTGTTTGGTTTGTTGTCTAGAGCTGGGATTGATTATGTGAGTGCTACACCCATCCAGGGGTGGAGCTGAGATACAGTGTAAAGGAGGTGAGTCTTCCTCTTGCTTGCTTCCGTGCTACTGCTCTCTCTCTCACCAGTGCACCTTGCTGTTTGGTGGCTGCCATGAATGGCAACCCTGCCGCGCCATGCTGCCTTGGAGCCAACTGAGTATGGACTGGAACTCCTGAGAAACTGTCAGAAATAAAACTTTCCTTCCCTAATTAGGGGGGCCTGGTATTTTGTCTCAGAAACGAGTGAAAAAATAACTAAGACAGTTGTCATAAAAATGCAAATTAAAATCACAATGAGTTACCACTGCACATTCAATAGAAAGACTAAAATTTAAAGTACTACCATACTGTTTTAGCAAATGTATTAAAAAGTGGGATTCTCATAGATTGCTGGTGGGAAAGTAAAGTGGTATAAGCACTTCAAAAAGAGTTTTCTGATTTGTATGAAATTAACTTATGTTTGCCATATGATCTAATAATTGCACTTTGGGTATTTACCTAACAGAATGAAAACATATGTACTTATGCTTGTACACAAAAATGATCACAGCAACTCTATTCATAGTAGCTTAAATTGGAAGCAACAGAAAATATTCACTAACAAGAAAAAGGAAAAACAAATTGTAGCATACATATTTGATGGAATAATACTCAGAAAAAAAAGGAATGAGATGCCAGTATGTTCAACTACATGGACACATACATAGTGTAAGTCCATCTAAATGAAATTCTATAAAGACAGACCTAATTTATGGTGATAGGAGAAACTGATTAGGAGAAGAGGCAGATGGGATTGATTGGGATGGGTCACAAGAAATCTTTCTGGTTGGATAAAAATATTTCATACCTGGCTTGTGGTAGTGTTAGTGGTTACATAGTATATAAATATGTCAATATTCATTAAAGTGTACACTTAAGTGAATTTCATTATATGTAAAGTATTCCTCAAAAAATTAATAAATATTTCAAAAACGCAATCCTGAGCATTATATTGCCATTCCTAGCTTATAAAACTCACATGCTTTTCTATGTAGAAAGTAGAGGTGAATCTGAATAGGTGTCATTTTGTTGCCATGTGGCTGTATCCATGGGTCTAGGAAGACAACCTGGGGAGTAAGACGTGGTGGCAGGCGAGATGAGTGTGTGTGAGTGTATGCACAGGGGAGCTATCAAGCTTCTGAGGGAGCAGTTACATAACACACCTTCCTCCTGTGTTTAGGCTCTTAAGGATGGTGCCCTGACATTAGCAAAGGATGGTGCTCTGACATTAGCAAGGGTTGTTGTTATGGATTAAAAATTGGTGGTCAACTTAGTACCAGCTTAATTAATTCAGCTGGTGTTGAGTAAAGACGGCCCACCTGAAGAAAGTTACCAGCATAAATAAAGATGTGGAGAAGAAGAGCGAGGTATTGTGGGTTCTTTCAAGAGTTGCTGTTTCGAGCCGATGGTTCTCCTGGAGGTGCGTGTCATGCTGGCTTCCCCAGTATGGATTCGGTCATTATCATTGGAAGAGCTTGGGACCTCATCAATGAGAGTGGCTGTGATTCACGTTGTGGGAGCTCTGCTCCTCACACTGTGCATCGCTTCTTGGCTCCAGAGGGGAAGCTGTGTGCTGGAGAAGCTTGTCACGCTGGGCTTCCTGACCTGTGCTCAACTGTTCTCATCATCGGAGGAGCGCTGGACCTCGTTGCCGCTGAGGATGGCTGTGGTGCACTTCAGGGCAGCCCTGCTTCTTCTTTTGAGTGTGACTTCTTGGCTCCAGTGTAGAACCCTCAACCCACTGCACAGCTCCTTCACCCCACTGGCATAGACTTTCTAGTTCCACCGCTGACCTTTGGCCTTCCCGGCACAGGACTGTAAATAGACTGGCGTGAGTCCTTACTGTGGGCTCTTAGGTTTCCAGCTGGATTTGTGGGAGGCATTGTCATGCATCTGGATCTCTAGCTGGACTCTTGCAAGACATTGCTGTGGGAGTCAGGCCCTTGACTAAATATCCTGGGTCTTAGTGTTGTGGGCAGATTTTCCTGCACTTTCTTGTGTTTAACTCTGGGTGACTATTATAAAACGGTATTATAAGTCCTGTGTCCTTTATGCAGTTGTTCTCCCTGTAACCCCTGACTACAACAGTTGTCATCACCTTCATCATCCAAACCACATTTCATATTAAGAGCATCTTAATATACATAGAGCTATACTGAAGATTAAATTTGGGATTTAGTTCAGTGGCGTAAGCGTCTGCTTGACAGGTGCGAGGTTGTGAGTTTGATCCCCGGTACCAAAAAAAAAAATTTTTTTTGAAACCTAATATAAAATGCTTAGGATCATGCCTGGCAATTGGTAAATAAGTGGGAACTGCTGCCATTAATACAATGTTATCCATGTTGCTTAAGTATCTTCGAATATGAAATAAAGATGAAAATAAAAACCTGTGTTTCAGTGTCACTGTGTGAGTCAGGTGAATTTGTGTGAGATACTAATGCATATGGAATCATTAGCCCCCACTTGGCTATGGTCAGTATGGTTTTGGAACGTAGATAACTGTGGCCTTCGTTATGGAGTGAGACTGCCTGAGTGCTGTCGAGGTCTCATCCCTAGCCAAGAGCAATACAGAAGAGAGTAAGAGCTCTGTTCTGGGCTTCCACTGTACATGATTGTTCTCTTGGTATATGTCAAATGTAAGGTCCTTCTCTAAGAAAAACTAGGAAGTCCTGTCCACAGGCTTGTATCTTAATCTCACATATCATTTGCCCAATCTGTTAACTAATTTGAAGCAACTCAAAGAGAAGACTAGTTGACACAAGTCTGAATCTTTCTTTTTAATCCTTGAGAGATTAACTCAAAGATTAATGCAGTGTCTTTTTTCTTCCCTTCCTAATGTCAGCGTCCATCACTTGGCAACATTTGGCTTTCTCCTCTGACTGTGAAGAGTCTACTCTTTGGAACATGAGAGCATAACTTAATTGCTACTACTCCAAATTTTTTTTCCTTAATGCGTTGCGTAGTAATTCAATTACCAGCATCAGACAGGTAGAAGACTTCCTCAGACAAAACTGAATTTTCAAGTCTATCTAAAATATATTGTGGCTATGCAACAATTTCCAGATAAGGCTCTTACTCATTATACAAACAAAGAAAGCACAACTTTTGTGATTTAGAAGAAGAAAAAGGTCCCAATTTAGAAACACATAGTGATTCACTTTCAAAAAGAAAGGCAACACAAATAGCTTTATAACAATATGAAAGTATTTCCACAGATCACATCCCTAATTACTTTTATGAGTTTAAAAGCTTGCTTTACTCATGATAGGCATTATGACAAAGATAAAATAAGCCACAATTCTTTAAAAAGTCTAATTGTGTGACTGTAATCCCATTCAATATGATATGGTAACACTGTGGGCTTTCAAGTAGTTATTTTACAAAATCCAACAATATTCTGGTACCCAAGCAGGAAGCAGGTAAAAAAACTTAGAAAATATAAAGAAAATTTCCCATTTGTTGAACTATTTTACTATAGGTGTAGAGCTTTCTATTTCATTTCACAGAACTACTAAAAGTATAATAAGCATCCTTTCTTTGATTAGACATGGTTTCTCCATGAGTTCCCTTCTTGCTTATTTTCTATTATATATGATTGTAATTAACCTAAGAAAAGTACATAAAAGTTTGATGAGAAATATATGCTTTTTATGACCACCATGAGCAAAATACACTTAGGTGTGAATAGTTAATAGATACCCTGTTTAAGCTTACATGAGTCCATTTCTGTGCATAACAAAGCAGAGAGGACGCTGGGTACTATGGAGCAAACAGAAATGCTTTAGGCCACCACAGGGTCGGAGTGTAGATTCCAAATACGGACTTCGTCATTCTTCCTTTATTTTGACTGCAAAATGTACTGCAAGTCTTAATGCCAGCTGACAGCTACACGGTACTAACCCACTAAGTGTCAACCTCTGTCAACATGTCACGCATGAAAGCTAGTAGGTTGCATAATTCAGGTTTGTATACTCATTGGAAAGTGCCTGTTTCTAGCACTTCTGATTATACTCTGTAAGATATTTTTCCTTTCTTTTTAGAACTCTGACATTGAGACAGGTCCAAGGTTAACAAAAACAAAAAAGAGGCTATCACCCGTGCAAGTTTTTATTCAATGAACTTGAAATTGAAAAAAAAAATGGGTATGGGCCACAGGGACAATATTTAAGAACAAAAGGCACTGAGCACAAAAAGGTATTTTGTGCATCCAATAAGATCTAAATATAGAAATCTGGGAAAATAAAAGTATCCAGTTTAGGATTTCTGAAGTTGACCTATGGTTTTACCTTCTTATATAATTTCTTAATGCATCACGAAGAAATTTTCAGATGCTTGATAGATTCAATGCCTTTTGGTAACTGTGAATATGATGTACTCCCAATGACCACAGTGACATTACTTTCGTTGTGGAGCCTCTATTCTGTTCTGGACACTGTCCTATAGAGACCTCATGGAGCTTACATTCAACTGATATAGAGAGTTGCAGATGGACACATTGGAAAACCTGCACTTCCTATGGTGCTGTACGCTGTGCAGCAAAACATGGCATGGAAAGGCAATGGGCATACAGGAAGTTGAAGGGGAGATGTTACACTTCAGAGGCCTGAAGGAAGTGGCATCTGAGGAAGCAATGGCAAGTGGAATGGCTTGAAGGCTAGAGATCATTGCGGGTCAACAAAACACTAGGGAGGCAGTGTGTGACTTGAGGGGAGGAACTGAGAGGGGCCAAAGAAGGGTAGGAGTTCAGGGAGCATGTAAGTAGGAAGTGGCCTCATCTAGAGGACCATGGAACTGCTTTCACTCTGAGTGAGGTGGCCATCCATCAAAGGGACAAGTAGAGAATGGCAGACTTTGATTTTCATATTGAAAGGGATACTTTTTTGCTCTTTTTGTTTTAAGTGGAGGAATAGGGTCGAAGCGATGGCTATCACAGAAGCCAGGAAGAGACACATGTTGAACTGAACCAGGTGATGGAGACAAAGGTGAGGAAATTGGTTCAATGTCACATTTACAGTTGGCCTTGCTGATGAACTGGAAATGGGCTAGGGAGCCGCGAGAGAACACCAGGTTGACCTTAAGTTTTGGTTTTGCTCAGAAGCCAGAATTTCAGCAACAGTTCTTTCTTTTGCTCCTTAGTCTTCAACCTTAAAGATAAGCATGAATAAAAGGTTCATAAAAAATGCTAACACTTTTGTAAGTGTTCTGTTCAGAAGATGATAGACAGAGTATACCTACTGCCTAGAATAAAATCCAGTTTGTATTTAATTTATTTGAGAAATTGTTCTTGAACAGTTACCCTTATATACATTCTGCATGTAATGCTGACAAGTTCAATTTCTGCTTGGGTTAATGGCCACATAAATGTCTTTTACATGAGTTAAGGTTGCTTGGAGGCAAGAATGATTTCTAATTTTTTTCTCTATGTTTTGCATTGGTAGATAGGGTTTTTTTTTTCTTTTTTTTTCCCTCAAGCTTGCTGTTTAAGGTCTAGCCTCCCCTTTGTCTTGGTGGGTAAAGCTAATTAACATTAATGAGAGTTCTGTACATATATTGACAGAATAATAGACCTTTTAGGATGGTTCTTCCCCTCTTGCACTGCCACTCCCCCACTGCATATTAGCTGATTATTTCATTAGGCAGCAATATAAGCCCATGTAGGAGAACACACACTTTGTGAAAATTAAATGGAAAAAATCTGCATTCATCCACAGTTTCTGTTGCAATAGGGTGAGGAGAATGGGGGCTGGGTGCATCACAGCCATCAGAAATTCTAGTTCTCTTGAAAGGAAAGCTGTTATAAAGATAATTTTCCCCGGGTATTTGGAGTTACATGCTTACCTATGGCTATTTTTCAATTGATAATATCCATTAAATCTAATTCTAATTTTATGTAAGCAACGTGGTAAAGAATTGAGAAGAATGTCAACCAGGCCTTGTGCTTAAAATTAACAGAAGGGTGATATGTATTACAAATCAACAGAACAACTACTGCAGTTGTTCAGGCAACAATATGGGCATTCAGAGAAGCTGAAATAAATAATTTTATGGTTGAAGGCAGATTAGTGGTACTGGTTATAGTTTCAAACTTCAGTTACCAAATAAAAGTAGGCCTCCCTGAGCTGTTAGATATTATGAGAGTGAGTGTTCACTTTCCTTTAATAAGGTTGGCTCAGGAAAGAAGCTGGAGGTGTGAATTTATTTTTTTATTTCCCTTCTAAACTTGAGAGGTTGTGAGTCTTGTGGAAAAAGTGTGATATAGCAGAAATACTGAAAGCTGGCAGGATTGTTTAAATCTAAACTTTTCCTCTTTTGGGTGGCATCGGTTAAATCCATCAGTTAAGAGAGCTTGACCCATTTAGCCATGCAACAGCTAAACCCTTAATCCTAACTGATTCATTTTACAGTTCAGATTTGGCCACTGATACTGCACTAATTCAGACTCAAAGGTCAACATGTTAGAGCAAAAAGAGCTTTTTTATTTTCCTCCTGAGAATTTGAGGAGCAAAGACTTCTCTATCAAAATAGGTGCAAATGTCTCTAAGATCACATTATTTTCTCTTCTACCTTCTGATTTAAGTCGGCTGTAACTTTATCTGTAACATTTTCTAAATATACAATGAGATGCTTAATATGTCAAGAAGGAAATGATAATACCCCTTGACATGTTTATCGCTTATTAACCATCTCTAAAAGTATTACAGATCTGGGCTAGGGATGTAGCTCAGTTGTATTGGGCTTGCCAATTTAGGTATTATAGAGCTTGTCTATTAATATAATAAGAATTTTTTTACTTTTCTAGTGGAATAAAATTTTTCAATAAAAGACATATACCATATTCTTTTTTTTTTTAAGGCAGAACACACTGTATCCTGAGTGTATGATGACACTCCCCAATGGGCATGCATGGTTTTATTATTACTAGAGGAAGGTTCACTCTTGTCATGCCAAATGGTTTCCCCAATGTCTTCATATTTCTAGTCTCTATGCTTGACTCACAGTAGACACCTCTTACGCAACTCTCATGAAAATAAATAATCATTATGCTGGTAAGACAGTTATTATGAAGTCTATTTTATACAAGATTAAATTGAAATCTGGAGCATCTTAATGAATTTACCTAATTCTAAACATATTAAATGATTGCACAAGATTTGAACCTAATGTTTGTGATGGAACCACAGTGCATGTTTTACAGAATACAGAGTAAAAGATTATGAGTTAGAGTTGAACATGTTCTTCTATACAAATGAAACGTATGAACCATGGAAGGGGTTTTATATGAAATCTTCTGATTTGATGATGATTTTTTATACTCACTGCTTTCATGGAATAAATCGTAAATACTGTATATGTCAAAACTTATTTACAATATATTATTTGCTTAGGATAACACTTCATTCATTCATTTTTTCTTCTTGTACATATATATTCCACAAATTACTACCTCCCAACTAGCAAAGAAAGTCACTAGAAGAAGGCCTGGGAAAGATACTGAGATAAATTGAGTATAGTCTTTAGCTGTCTCTCACAGAGGCAGACTGAAGAATACACATTAATAACAGCTAAAATACAAAACTGAATATAATAAATGTAATAAGGGAGGTTTGGATAAGTCAGCCCAGAGATTACATTCGAGCCAGGTCTTGAAAGATTTAGACAAACAGAACTGAGGAATGTTCTGTCATATTACCAAAAGGTAAAAAGAAAGATTACATCTGTCTTAGATGAGGGCATAGTTTTACGTTGGTAGTTTATACAGAATTGATATGAATGTAGATTGGGAAAGTTGTTTGTAGGAAAGTGTAGCAGTAACTTGTGAATATTAACATGTATGTATTTAACCTTTGATTTAGCAATTTATTTCTAGGCATATATTTCATGGTTAATTTATATGTGTGTACAAGGATGTTTATGGCATTATTTTTCATTGTGGGGAAAAATAAAAACAACCTAATATTTCCTCAATAGGTGACAGTCAAGTAAACTGTATTCTTACCAAGAATGAATGTGTTTGACAGCAGAAATTATCTTTAACACAATAATAATAAAGTCCAATTATAGAACAGTAGAGAACTAATATATAAAACAAAAAGCACACATATAAAACAGCCATAAAGAAATATGTATGAATGTCGTGTTCTCAGTTGTGTGGGTGGTCAAGTATGTATATGTGTGAATATATTTAGGCATAAGAAAAATATTTCAATGTTTAACAATCAATATTTTTGTAAAGAGTAAAGAGTCCATTTCTTCTGTACTGTTTACTTGGCGACTTTTTAAAAAGTGGTTATCATTTATGTATTTTGTAGATAATATTTCTTAATTGTGTATAAAATAACAAGTTAGAGTTCTGTCAATTTGAGAATGGAACTTTAACTTCTTCGTTTCGTTGATCTGTCTAGCTCCAGCCTGCCTCTCTGTTTTAACCACTTTCTTGTTGCTGAGACACCATACTCTACACCTACAATGTAAAAGAATGATTTATTTTGTCTCATAGTCTCAGACATTGCATTTCACGGTTGGCAGGCTCACGTGCACAAGTGGCGTGTGGAAGGGCCTGGCAGGGAGAACATGGCGGCCAGGAGCAGAGCGAGAAGTGGGAAATCAGGGCAGGAAATACTCCATTCCAGGTCAGGCCAGCAGCGACCCACCTCCAACAAGGCCCCACCTCCTACCAGTCCTTCAGCTGTACCACCCCCATGATCTAATTACATTCCCAAAGCCTCACCTCTTCGCACAGGAAACTTTTGGGGGTTACTCTTGTTCTAAACCAGAATATTCTCCAGCCCACACAAAGGCAGTTTTGACTAAGTTACCTGATTGTGAAAATTGTACAGAAACATCTTTGGAAGGCAATTGGAACTGAAATTGAGCCTAGCAGGAGCAGGATGAAACCACGGACAGATAACTAAGCTAAATTTTTAGTTTAGGCTTTAATCCTTTAAATGTTCTATGTTGATTCTTGGTAGGAATGAGAAAGAAAATCTCCTCAACCACAGTAACATTCCTATGTCCCCCAGTACTTGAGCTGCCAACTTGCTCTTCAGATGAAAATAAAAATCCTTCCTGCATATTTACTGTTCTCTATGCTGCCCTGAATTATTTTAATTCCCTTCTTCCTGTGATTCTCAGGCAGTTTTGATGATTTTCCTAGGGATATTTATTGCCTATTGAGCCCATTTTAAGCCTTATTTTAAATTAAGTTGTCTTCTACACCTTATACATCCTCCCAAAGCACCACATTGCTTATCTTTTAACCGTTCAAATAAGCCATTCAATTTTACTTTCTCAAAATTATTTCCCCCCAAAACTGGAGATGAAATGGTAATTTCCCTTTAATTTTATCACATTAAGCTTGTTATCAGTGGGTGAATAGATGTGAAAACTTTCTTAACAACAATATGTTATGTCAAATAAACAATAGTGTCTTCCCTGAGATGCAAATATATTTCAGTAATCTGACAAGTAAATAGGCAATTTAAATACAGGGGTCCATGGAGTATTTTGCAATAAGGCTTCTGTTTTGGATGGAAGAAGAAGGAGGGAAACAAATATTTATATGTAAGTGCTGGAGAAGGGTGGCAGAAATGACAGGATGTTGTCTGTCCTGCACAAAGACCTAGTTCTACCTTCAGGTTCTTTGGCTGGTGGGCATTTGACAAGCAGCTGTTCACGTGAAGATTTCCATGAGACATGGCAACATCAAGGGCCACAGGATGACACACAGAGAGAAGAATCAGGCATTATCCCTAACTTCAGACAGGAGTGCTAATCCCAGCATTCAGGAGGCTGAGGCAGTAGAATCACTGCAAGCTTAAGGCCAGCCTAGATTACATAGTGAGTTCAAGGTCATCCTGAACTGCATAGGGAAAGCCTGCATTGAAAAACATAGGAAAAAACGAGCAAACGAGCAAACGAACAAATGCTAGGGCTCTGGTATATCATTAACTGCCAACCTGGCTAGTCATAGGGTAGAATGCATGAACAAGTTTATCCCCTATGGGTGAGGGTTAACTCTATTGTGTCAACTTGTCTGGGTGAAGGGATATTTGAGTACAGGGATATAACTGATAAAATGTTATTTCTGGTGTGGCTGTGATGGTGTTTCCGGAGGAGATTAACATTTTGAATCAGTAGATTGAATGAGTATTCATCCTTACCTATATGAAACATCATTCAGTGTGTTGAGGTCCAGAATAGAGCAAAAGGGTAACAAAAGGGTGAATTTTTCTCTGGAGCTGGGACATCTGTCTTCTCCTGGTCATGGTTACCAAAGCTCCAGGTACTCAGGCATTCATACTCCAGGTTTTGACCAACTCACCAACTGAGCATCCAACCTCCACAATTTTCAGTCTTTGCCTTTGGGTTGAGTGTTATCATTGGTTCCTCTGATACTCAGGCCTCTGTACACAGAATGGATTATATTCCCAGCTTTCCTAGTTCTTTAGCTTGCTGTAAAACCTCTCAGCCTATAAAATTAAGCAACCCTATTGCCATAATAAATCTCCTCTTGCATATCTATATGTATCTTATTATTTCTACCTCTCTGGAGAACACTTACCAATACACCTCCTTGTGCCTGATGACAAAGGGAACTCCACAGCAGGCACAAGTTGTAGCATTGGTATTACTAGTGAGCATAAGAGAGACAAAGCTTAGGGCTCTCAGAAAGTTTTAGAGGTTTATAAAGGGTTGAGATTTTGTGTGATGAGGTGGAAGAAAGATCTATAGTTTGAATTACTATAATTGATGCCATCTCATGCATACTACTGGCTGAAGTCCCTGCAGAATCTTGTTACACTAAATAATTGAATAATTGGGGTGATGGAGATTGCAAAATATCAGCTGGTTATGCTATAAAGAAGTAGAACCCAAGTTGAATATCAATTATAAAGCCTTTAAATATTTGTTCAATTATTCCTATCATCTGTGAAGCAGTAGCTCTCAACATTTAACTCCAGATCATCTCAGACAAAGAGCTGTTACAAAGATTTCTCAAAATCCGTTCATACACTAAAGAAATACATTTAATAACTGAATTTAATGAATAACAGCTTGCATTTAGCATGATTTTATGTGTTTTTATATGTATACTTTGCACTGAAATGAAAATCCAGCTAACAATTATTGAATTCATAGTAAATTTTTGAGTCTAAGTGTTTTCTTAACCAACTAATGCTAGAAGAATAAACTTCAGCATCAGAGGCATTTTTTTTTGGACAAAATTTTGGAAATCACTAAATGAATTCAACTTCCTGATCTACCCTCTCTTGTTTGCAATCTGATTGGCGAAGGGCTAAAAATAGTTGACAACTGAGAACCACCCAGGACAAGTTTTTTTAAGTAGTTTCCATGACAAGGCAAATATAATGTCCACTTCTAAGCATCACTGAGAACTTTGGCATTGATCTTTAAATTGTCTATGCCCAAATACACAGAGTTTTACAATTTACTCAGTGTTCATGGACTCTACCACTTTCAGCATATAGAATAACCTGTACACCAAAACCCTTCCTTTGTCCCACAAATTACGTTTGTAGATATCCAGGGAAAGTTTGTCCAAAAGACATTTTATTTCTCAAGTATTGCAGTAGCAATTCTTCCAGATATGTGACTGAAAATATGCCAAGCATGACTTAGTAATTTCGAGGAAATAAGCACCAAGGTCAACATTATTAACCTATTTTCAAAGGTATACACTTAATGATTTTTAATTATGATTAAATTTTTGAAGTCTCTGAAACTAATTAAAATGTAAGCAACTATAATCCTAAATATCTTTAAAATATGTGTTTCATTTGGCACCAGAATAAAAATATTAAATTGACCTATAGACTTAATATTTTTCCCATTCTGCCTACTTTAACAAACAAAACAATCTAAATAGACTTTAAGTGAGTTCCATGTTTCTTTCAATAATTTGATGACCAAATTTTTTCCAAGTCTGTTTTCCCTTGGAATAGTGACAATGTGTATTATGTGCAGAGAATAATGCAAAAGGAAAATTCAAGATAAGCAATCTAATATTTGTCAGGTACCAATCCACATAGCTATACTAGTGGTTAAAATATTGAATATTGAGTATTTGGTGGTATGTAGCTACCACACTTATCCCTCCTGTAGAATACTAGTCTTCCCCAAGTTCAGAGACTAAGGGGTATTTTATGTGCTCATGAGGCCTGATGAACCTACCGTATCCCATAAATTGCTAAATATCACTGGATCATATTTAGCAAGTTCTAAGTCCAACAATTTTAGATAAAAACCAGAAATTTTCATAACAACTGATAAAGAATTCTTTTAAACCACAACAAAATAGCAGAGCACAAAAGAAAGAATAAGAAATTTCTATGTTGAAGAAATACAAAAGGACATTAGTCTGAGACCAAAGTCCTCTGGCGAGAATCCAAAAACAGATAGGTACTTAGAGACCAAGATGTTCCTGTCCATTTAAGGAAAGAAGATGTGGCCTATGTGCTCACACAGGAACAGAAGGGGAACCAAGAGCAGGCCACTGAAGGTCTGCCCTTTTTGTGAAAACTAGTCTAAAGAAATTTTGTCCATTATCTATGGTAGAGGCAAGGAAGTCTTTTTCTCTTTCTGGTGTTATGGTGGAAAAGTCTCTGGGTTCCTTTCCTCTTTCTCTCCCTCCCTTCATCCATTTGCTAGGGCCTTGTGCATGCCAGACAAGGATTCTGCTGCTGAGCTACACCTCCAATCACAGAAAAGTCTCTCGTAGAATTTTTTAACTCTAAATATCCTCAATGTACAGGTGGAGGGTCAACATTATAATTTTTACATTGGGCATTGGAAGCTCAAATCCCAATTCATGACACATGACTCTAGCAGTTCCTTTTAGACTGTTTGAGCATTGTAGTTGTCAGAGAAATAAAAGGCAAAACTAAGTCTGTGTGCCTCAATTTCATGAACTGGGGATAAGGGACACTCTGTGTCTGAAAACTTCACAACGACCACAACAAAATCAAGACTGATTAAAGAGAATCATTCATAGAAGAGGGAGTGATCACATGTTAGGAAAAGCAGAGTAAGGAACTGAAGTAATTAAGATAATGGAAGGCTAAGAAAGAAATTAGGAAATTTTGGTTAAGATAACTAAAGTGATAAAAACAAAGGACAGAAAGAACATACCAATCTACAAAAAGAATGGGTGGATCTAAGAAACCAAATAAAGTCAAAGAAGTGAAAATTATAGTCATTTAAATAAAAGCAAATGAGTTTAATAGCAGATCAGGAAACAGGTAGAGAGAACTATAATTTAAAAGATATATATAAGGAAATCATCCAGTATGCAGTATGGAGAAATAAAAAGTAAAAAATGAAATAGAGCTTAATAGATATAAAAGCCTCCAACAATAGTACTGCCAATAAAGAGGGAAGAGTTGGGTAGAAGTGATATTTACAGTGTAATGACTATGGTTATTGCTGAACTTAAAGGTACTTGTTCTTAGATTATAGAAGTTGACACTGAGGTAGGACTGTGCATAGTTTCATACAGGGCTAGTGGAATTATCTGCAGTATCTAAGTTTCTGGTTCCAATTTCTACTTCCATTCTTGCAGTTTTTTTGAACCTTGGGCACTGGTAACTCCATCCTTCTAATTATTCATACTAATAATCGTACAGTCATACTTGATGTGTCTCTCATACCCCGTATCCAATCCATCTGAAAAGTCAGATAGGTCTATTCAAAATACAACCAGAATGGGACCAACACTGCCAAGACCAAACCTGCGGCCTTCTTGTTTAGAGACCCATTAACACTTGTTGGGTTACTATGCTGTTTTTCTTATAGATTTCTCTAGTTATACCCTACTTTCGACACAGAAACTCAAGTGAATTTTTAAATAAGTGTTACACTATGTCATGTCAGTGACATTTTTGTGTCATGCCAATAACATTAAACTGACCATGGAGGCTGCTTATCACAGGAACTTCCCACTCCTAGGTCACTTCTTTACTTCTCCAACTGTTTGCACAAATGTCACCTTTTCAAGAGACCTCTGTGTATATATTTACAGAATTATCCTTGTGTCCTACTATGGTATTAATTCCACACACCCTGCCTTATAATATGTTTTCCAGCATATTATATACTTGATTATGATTATCAGTTATTATCCACATTCCCTTATATGTACTTGTCTAAATAGAATTTTTTTTTGTTCAGTAGGGTATTAGTCAACACATAATAAAAACACTGGATAGAAACTCCATTGAATTCATGATTTAGAGAAGCTAAATATGTGTACAGCATACAAACTCATTCAGAGCAGGACTGTATTTTCCTGTATATTTAAAATATTTAAACTTGTTTAAAAGAGCAAGTTTAAATTTCGTAAGTTAAAAAATTTAATGTTCTGATCATGAAGAAAAAAGGGACTGGTACTATTTGTTTTGCATGCCTACAGGAAGAAACTAATTTCACATTATTAAAAAAACAAGACAATTTGTATATTTAGGGGCATTATTTTTTAATTCAGTGTGTTTTAAAGTTATTATCATTACTTTTTAATTGATGGTTTTCCAGGAAACAGTGTAACAAAAATTCTCTAAGAAACCTAAGCTAAAACATGAAGAATATCTGCATAGGGACTCTAACTCTGTTTAAATTCCTAAGGCTTTCAATGTTTCTCCACTTATTCAAGTGCTTGCTTTTGTATTTTAAAAGACTTTATTATACAGGCTAGGGAGAAAGGAATGAATATTTAGAATAGAACTTAAACCACTGGAATAAAATACTGGTTGTTGAAGAATACTAGGTGAGCAAATGAATAAAATAAGACTATGACTCAAAAGGCGTACCGTGGAGAAGTCAGCAGGCTTCAGCCTTAGGGTTCTGCAATGAGGTGGACTCTCTACCCACCTTGAGCCAGCACTGTGTTGAGTCTCCTTTCCTTTATCCTACATATCGAGTCCAAGAATGGACACATTCTCCCCCTTAATTCAACTCTTAAAAATTAAGGAACAAAAATGGAGACATTAATAGATCATGAAGGAACATTTCTGCTTTTAGAACATGATTTCGCAGCAGTAGTATTTGACCCTGTCTCTGTAGCTTACAGGCACTCCTGGCTGTACTGCAACACTGAGTGGTTACCCACAGTGACAGATTTCTCTGGAGGACACCTCTGCAAAGTCTTCAGGAACTTTCCTCACATCCCACCACCTTTGTGATGAGCAGACAGGCTGAAGTGTATTCGAGAGCACACTCCAGTGGCTGGTGCCAGAAATGAGCTCCCGGGACCTCTCAGACACACACGTGCCTTCCCTCCTGTGGGAACCGGATTGTAACCATATTGTAGCATAAGAAAAATACCAGAACATGAACGGGACAATAATCCTATGAGGGGTTTCCTTTTATGGGCAAAAAGAGATTTTAAAATGCCTTTAAGTCCAGAAAAGTATATAAGATTATTATTATTATTGTTATTATAATTGTTATCTTCATTCACTCCATGCCATCTCTTTGGCTTATGTCATTTATTAACCCCTAAAAAACAGAGCTGTCTCTATAGCATGTTCTAAAAGTGCAGGAAAAAGGAATTCTATTCTTTAGTGTTAACTTACAATTTGCAGCAAAAAAACTAGGACAATGTACCATTTATGCAGTAGGACTTCGAACGTTTTCCAAAAGCCCTTTCACAAAATTGATAGATTATTCTTCCTATTAAAGAGTCTTTTATTCTGTGTGCCAGACCTAGTTCTCAGGGTTGAAATATTGCTTTAGGTTTTTTTTTTTTTTTTTGTACTACAGTGGCATTTCACTGCTGAATAAAATTACAATTGTATACCTGATTTTCCAGGGCACAAAAAAAGTCTCAAAGGGCTTGAAATGGGCCAGAGAGGGGATATGTTTATTTGTCATTGTACAATAAACCTGGTAAAAGTCTGTGAACCCATGAAAATTTCTATCAGGTGTATGTATATATAGACAAGAACATTAGGTTGGAAGTGAGTTATAGGCCTGTATTGGCTACTAAACAGTTCTGTCATTTTAGTGGTGGACAAGAAAAACAGAATATTTAGTAGTAGTTTCCATTATTAATTTTTTGTTTTGTTTTTTGTTTTGAGACAGGATCTCATTATTCAGTGTAGGGTGGCCTCTGACTCCTGGCGCTCTCCCTGCTTCAGTCTTCCTAGAGCTGGGATAATACGCTTGACTTGAATGTTTTAAGTCATGTGTTTGATATACATTAGTTCTACCCCACTTGACTATTATGCAAAGTAGAAATCATTATTCCCATTTTAAAATAAGGAAATTGAAGGAAGGCACAGAGATCAGTTTGCCCAACTAGTAAGATATACAGTTAGAATTAGAATCCGGACCTTTCTTGTTTCCAAGTTTGTGATTTTATGGAATATGCCTAAAATTGCTTTAATTTTGTACATCTTAAGTTTCCCATGTATATTATGAAGGCATCAGGTAAATTGGTATTTGTGGCTCCTTCTAGCTGTAAAATGTTAGTAGTCTAGAATATAAGCTCAGCCTCTTGTAGCAGCAAACACCAAGTAAAGTTGGCTTAGCTCCTCAGCAGGATTCACTTGGAATTACTTATTCACACAACCAAAGCCAAATGATGATGGCGCTGGAAACTGGCAAACGGCGGGCTGTGTTGTTATGTGGCTGGGCTGCTATCCTCAGGGGCTTGATGATGCAGAAAGGGGCTGCAGAACCTCAGATGCCATAGCAGATCATTCTGAGGCATCCTTTCAAGCCATCTGAGAACCCAGCAGTGGAGATGTGGTTTTTGCCCTGGGGATGAAGGCAGTTGCAGAGGTTTCCTTAAATTTCCATGATAGGATAAAGGTGACTGGGATACCAGAGAAATCAGGTTCAAGACCTAAGGTCATATTTACTTTTGTTAGAGTTTATAATCTCTTCCTCTCATGCTTATTCTGAGATTGCAAAAGCTAAATTTATGATTAAAAAATTAAAAAGTCCTCAGTTTTTCAGATTGAGAACTCCTAATCTGAAAATCCAAAATCTGAAATGCTCCAAAATTTGACACTTTGTTTGAGGAGTGACAGGAAGGATGCCACAAGTGGAAAACACCACGTTCGACCTTGTATGACATCTCATCGCCAAAATGCAACCACAATGAAACTAATGCTTAATTACCTTCAGGCTATGTGTATTAGGTATATATGAAACCTAAATGGAATATGAATAGTATAAAGCAAATGTATTTGACACCCAGAGTTTGGTGGAACTATGAAAGGACTGTAATGAAAACAGATTTTGTCTCAGGGTTAAAGGATGGGAAAGATTTCCATAAGACCAGAGGTAGGTAGAGTGCATTGCAAGAAAATGAAAAGGAAACTCACATGTGTAAATACCATGTTGTCTTCCTGGTGTAAGAAACTGAAAAATTATGTACGATCCAAAATCTACAATAAATACTGTGTAAGGGTAAGAAACTGCTCAAAGAGGAAAAGTAATTGGGATAGGGGAAAGGAGGAAAGAAGGAAGGGAAAAGGAAAAAGACATAAATTTGTGTGTATATATACATAAGATAGCTAAAATGATTATACTACAAATTGTATTAGTTATTGGAAGAGAAGAGTTAGTACTCATATGAGTAGATCAATTTTACATGTCTATATCTGTTAATCTAAGCAACCCTTTTGAAGGTAACAATGTGCAACATTACAACCACTGTCAACTTCTTATCATCTTGTTTTGTAAGATGGCAAACTTTTGGCAGGTTTAGGGATGAGGACTAGGAAGATTATGGGCACATCGGGAGACACAGCAGTAGAGCTCTGCAGTTAGACAGAGAGACCGGATTAAATTTCAGAGGCTTAATATATGGACATAAAGTACAAAAGGCATGCTCTAAAAAGAAGCAGCAGAAATGGAAAAGAAAGGAGGAATGAGAAATTCTGCAAAGGAAAAACATAACAGACTATAGTGATTTATAGCTCTTGGATAGAGCTCAGAGCTACAGCAGAGGTAAAACAAATACACTATTAACATCCAATTTATATAGAAGCATTATTCTATGTGCTTTCATATATTATTCCATTCTCATGCTAACTTTGTAAGGGACTATTATTACCCCATCTTTACTGGTAAGGAAATTGAAGTACAAAAAGGAAAGGTGCAGTGACGTATGCAAGGTCCCACTGCAGTTAAACATTTGTTAGTGAGAAAGAGTGATGTACAATAATATTCTCCCTTTAACTTATCTCTAGGTTGAGAAATCATATTTCTTCATTACTTCCTTATTTGTAAAATGACACTGAGAAGCCTACAAACTTCTTTTCTGGGAATACTATTGCATTTTGAAAACAATCATGAATGTTTGTAGTTCCATAGGGATACAGGTGTTATTATTAATAAATTGTCTTTTGATTTATATTTCACTTTGCATATTTTGAATATCCCAGGAAAACAAATAGAAACTGAAACATCAGCAAAGTGGCTGTGAGTCTTCTAAATCACTGTGCTTTAGCCAATGTGTAATTCATAAATTTTCTCCTAGAATGGGGGAAGTCTTTCTCAGGACAAACAAAGAATTCAACAATAAAAACAGAATTTAAGCAAATTATATTGATTTAAGATAGCTTTATACACACCTAAACCCCAATGAGTTTTAAAAATACTTTTAAAAGTCAACCTATTTTGGGAGGTATTTATTTTTCTTCAAAGTAAAGTAAATGGAATTAAAGCTAAAATTTAGTTCCTCCTTTCCGACACTGAAACATCAGGATTCTAACAATTTTTGAGCACAAAAACCTTACTAACCTTGTATCATGAGGGTCTATCTGTCTTCTCTATCTTTAGAGGGTGAAAAGAGAAGCCACAGAAACAAAAATGAATTGACTTTATGTGACCTTTTTCTGACAAATTATTTTTTTAATGA
Organism: Dasyprocta punctata; assembly: GCA_004363535.1. Taxonomy (NCBI): domain Eukaryota; kingdom Metazoa; phylum Chordata; class Mammalia; order Rodentia; family Dasyproctidae; genus Dasyprocta; species Dasyprocta punctata. The sequence continues at coordinate 122,784 of RJWM01001660.1, read as the reverse complement.
TAAATTATTTTAAGATTTAAAGTTACACTAAAAAAATTTTTTTAAAACCTTAGTCCATTTTTATTTACTGGATTGTATAGCAGACAAATCGTTTATTTTCTCATTCAACTGCCATCCATAACAATAATTTAAAACCAGCTAATAAACATTATGGTTTGTTAGAAATGCTACCGATTAAATCTTAAGTGTCTAATACACACAAATATAAACAGAATGTAATTAGAGCTATTTAAAGAATCCATTTTTAACTTAGATTAACCATACTTTCCATTTGCCGAGGATAAACACTCATAAATGAAACCCATTGCTGAACAAGAAGCAATTACTTCAGTTTAAAATATTAATATGCACCGCCATTTAAAAAGCCATGGAAAATCATTTATGTAGTGCACTGTATGAACTCAAGTCCTACCCAAAAGGAAGAATGGGATAGCGTTCTGTGTTCTAATCGAGAAGTAATCATCTGAGGTATGGCATGTCCTTATCCTTTATGAGGCACATTAAACTCTGCTTCAATTAGTGCAATTTCTAACATAACAACATAGTATTCCTATGTATGTTTAACTGTGATTTAAAACCACAGAGAGAGAGAGAGAGACTGAGAGACAGAGACTGAGAGACAGAGACAGAGAGACAGAAGAGGAATTTTACTGTAGGATATCAACTTCATCAACCTGTTTCTAGGAAAAATTGAGACTAGTTATAATCTAAACATAGCTGATTTGAGCATATTGAATAAAGACAGTCTGAAGGGAGAGAATAGCAGATACCCTGGACATCTTAACTGAACAAAAATACACTGGGTCTGATTGGAATGAAAATAACTATCCAATTTTGCAGTGTTTCTTGTGATATCATAGGCTGACTGAAAAGTGTGGTTTGAGATGGAAGTGTTCTCAATGTAGAGTTTTTATCTGCTTGATGAGTTAACCACAGGACAAATCCAGTAACAATGAGCACCATTATCACAAAATACTTCCAAGCTGGTCCTCAAAATAAAGCTTCGTTGATTTCATTGCACTAACACCCATTAATGGAAGAGCCAAACAGTACTGTTAACCCATGATTTTTGTGTATTCTTTATACTTTTTGGAAGCCTCTTTGGTTAGGCCTCTGAATACAGTATGATAAAAGGATTTAGTACATGATTTGCAGTTGTAGTGATAAGCCTTGAAGTATAAATGAAATTTATATTTTAAGAGGGTATCTTTTGATTTGATTTACAAAGTTATAATGAATTATTTTTATTCTAAATCATAGAAAGTTTCATTTTCATTAAAGGTATGGAAGTGCAACAGCTTCAAAGTCTAGGATAAAAACATCTTCGGAAGGTGATTTGATGGCTAGCCTTAGGCAAAATTACTAAAGAAGGGACATTTGTCTTTGATGCTAGTTCCAGTTCTCTTCGATGATCTTCTATTCCATCATAGAACACAGATGCTTCTCAGGCTTTTTGGGTTCCTGGACATATCTCCAGCCCCACCACACGTACTTGATATGTTCCTTTGCCTTAGCTTTTTTTCTCAACAGAAATCCTTTCTGTTAGCCATTTTTTTTGTCTGATTTAGTATTTTCTATGGTTCTAATTCTTTTGCTTAATACTGCTTCATCTGTAAACATTCTGAAGCATTCAATGATACTCAGTGTTTTAACCATGTCTCTGTTTTATACGGTTATAGAAGTTTTGTGGATAAATGCCTAAGCAACCAACAGTATTGTTTCTACAACAATTTCAGGTTAATATAAGGAGATATTGAATTTTAAAGATCTTTCAAAGCACATTACATAGGTGGCTGCATCTTTATGGAATATTTATAGCCAGTCATGTGTCTTTCATTTGTCAATTTTCAAGTAAAAAGGTCATGTGACCTTGGCTCATTGATACATTATGCCAAAGTGCTCTTTAAAACTTTTAAAATTCAAAATAATGGCTTTTTAAATTAAATAACCACATTATAGTTCCCAGTTTCTAGAAACACAGCAGATTCAGTTGAGTGACTTTTTTGCTGTTTAACCTACTGAGCTGAGTAACTCAAAAACTTAGGAAAGCCGAGTTAGGAATGTTACATTGGGTGTCTATATCACCGGTCCCCATATCTAGTGCTAGCCACCCACACAGAAAAGGAGATAAGTACATTATTTTTCTAAAGTTAATGTGGTCCAAAAAGATTAATCTGGAAGACTTATTAGTGGTGACACCTTAAAGACTGACTAAGTTATAGTCCATAACTTTATAAAATTTTATAACCCATCAGCTAAATAGCCTGAATTAGTTGACTTTATTGTTTGGTATATGCTTGATAGCCAATAATAGATTTAATACATCGTTAGTTATCATGGTCTCCTTAAAATAGTATTTTCATTTTTATAACCAAGAATATTTAGAGGCTAATTAGAAATCTGGTAATGTGAATTGTAAATTATGTGTAATTACAATAAAACTACTGAAGAATAACACACATTACTTATAAATTGTAACACTGTGATAAATTAAAGCAATTACAGGTAAACCGATAATGTTCTTTAATTAAGTAGTTATGAATGAGAATTTGTGCTTTGCATTTACAATAACCTGTAAGGTTGAAGATTGCATTTATGGCTTCTACAGAGATCGATTGTACTCTGCTGTGATACTCTGCTAAGAATAACTTCTAAGTTCATTACTGTCATTATGCCATTATCATATAAAAACACCCAGGATTGTTAAATGTAAAGTATGCTGACAACCAATCAACCATGCTTCTTAATACAATTATAATTATGTCACTATCTCTACTTAGGCTTTTATGAATTTGAGAGAAATTTCATATTTCCACACATTTTCAGTATTGGTTACAAGAAACAGAGGATGCTCTGTCATAAGCTTATTGAAAATATTATTGTATTTGACATTAGGAAAGCTATTCATCCTCATAATTATCTTATTGCAGCCTGCCATTTATAAGATTATAGCAATAATTTTTATGTTGCCAATCTGTTTATTATATCATACACTGCCATGATGTTGAGGCAACTCTTAGAAATGTTCAAGGTGGAATAAATGTCGCAGCAGGAGTAGAGAAGAGACCAAAAGACCACGTTTCTGTTTTTAATTTACATCACGTGTATTTTATGTGACTGTGTTTGAACAGGTCTCTGGAAGAGAAAGAAAATTAAAATAAGTTGGTGGAAAGAGAAGCTGGAAGTTTCAAACAACGAGTATTTCTTGACCAAAATTTAAAATCTACCAGCTTACAGATGATATTTAAAAGAGACATAAAAAGTAACAAGATTCCGAATCATCCAGGTGTGTGTGTGTGTGTGTGTGTGTGTGTGTGTGTGTATGTAATAACATACATGTTATAAATTTGCTGTGAGCAAATAGCATTTAAAGTTTTACAAAAAATAATTCTTTAAAGTTGAAACGTAACATAATATTGCAAATATAGTATCTTTAATATGCTTGAATGCTACGCACAACCAAACATGTGCATGGTAAAGACTGTGTGTATCAATAGTGGTTGTCAAGTCTGAGGTTTTGGCTTAGAGCATCCTAGAAAGCTAACTCCTGCTTTGTGAATGTTGGAAGAAAACACAAGATCTCAAGACAAAGAGCTTTATCGTTCAAAGCACAACAGCAACTGAGTACCACAGTGTTGGTCCCTTCATCTCTTGGAAGTGTTAGGAGGGGCCTAGATGGATGCTGTATACACACTGGGTTTGTATTCAGCTGAGAAACACGGATTTTGGGGAGTCTATCACCTTTGTAGCAAACAGTAAGTAAACCTGCTCCTTGCCCACAGGAAAATGCTCTATCATTTCTCAAGGTTATTCTCTCTAAACATGGCCCTGAGACACAGCCCTTGAACGCAGAAGTCAAAGATCTGCATTCTTAACAAACCCAGAAAGACATACAGGAGCCAATGGCACCTATGCAGGCCTGCCTTTCCCTGCAGTCGCTGTAAAAAACATTCTAGGGTTTCCACATGCAATTAGGTTAAAAAGAGATTTCACCCACTGTCTTAGAGTTTGTGACGCCATTCTTAATACCATGATTATCACCGTGTATTTAGATAACTATTATTTAAAACGACACAAGAATCTTCTAAGGAGGAGTATCCTTGACAGAACTTCTTTGCATATTGCTCTAAAAATGATATTTCTGGCCTGTCTCTCAATATTTTAAACTAAACACTTCTGTCTTCAGTTCATTTCTTATCCATTGGATTTTGGAATCATACTCTTACCGAAGAGATAATGTAATATGTTTCCTCACAGTTTGATTTACTTGCTGTATTTAACTACAGAGGGTAATAATAAGCTCTATGGGCTATTTAATACATATTTATTCAAAACAAAACACACTGAGCCATAGTGTATGTTGTATTCTCTATGGCTAAAGCCAACCACCAGCTTTTCATTAGTTATGTAGAGTGATCCACTGGCATCTTTAGGTGGCAGGTACACAGGCTGATGTGCCCCCAGATTTCATAATGCCCAAACCCTAACGTTATCTGTAATTAGTCCCCAATGTTTTGTTCTTTCATGAACATTTCCTTGTCTATCACAGCACGCACTCATCTCTTCTCTTGTATAACTTTCTGTATTTTGTGATGAGCTGCCTTGGTGAGCTCTTTGGTTAATCCTCAGGTTGGGTGTTTTCATTGATAGAGCAGAGCTACCAAGGGCACTGAAGGCACCAACTTTTATTATTTCCCTCTCTGCCACTTTTTGACCTACTTTCAACAAGCTTTGCTTCCAGGCCTTTGGGTGAAATCTCAGGTAATCTCACACTTTTTAAGATTACTATCAGGCAAAGAGAAGTCTTTTAAATTTGACTTTAAAAGGTGAATTTAGCACCCAATCAAAAACTTAATTCCTTCTCTAGTTTATTCTTCACAACATATGCATGTGCATGGCCTTTATACATACCTGGCTTGCTTTAAATTGGAAAATTTAAAATGGTAAAAGAAGGTTGCAAGACTCTTCCTCTCCTCCCCAGAAGTCCTGTCTCTTGCTCCCATGCAACCCACTTTTACTGGACAGTACCCTGCTGATGCTCACTCCCGGGACAGCTCTATGCTTGGATTAGCCACTCGGTGGGTTTCTCCTTTGTCCTTCAGCCTTTCATCTTTTTCTAGCGACATCAGTTTCTGGTTTGTCAAACACTGAGCCACTCTAAGCATTTTGGGGAGCTATCTCTAAGTTCCCCTCTACTAGATTAAGATGTTTCTTTTTCTTTTATGCTCTGCCTACCCTTTCTCCTTCATAAAGTCACCCAGTTTAAGCATTGGATAAGGATCCTTCAGGACAATTAATCACAAAATGCAGAAAATTATTCAGAGAGAAGCATGTGCATTGCAGAAGAAAACAGAACTTTGGATGAAGGAAGAAAAGAGTCACATACAGAAAACTTTAGAGCTGAGATATTATGAAACCTGTGGGCACATTACATTGTGGTCCTGTGGCCTAACAATGTTGGTGGATGACTCTGCATAACTAATTAAGGGTTAACAATTAGCTTTGGGCACAGAGAATACCACATAGAGTACATTACGGCTTCGTGTATTTTGTGTCACCAGAAAGGTCAAAACAACCAGAAGAAATGTAGTGTATGTCCTATTAAAATTAACTTTATTGTCTAATTTCTTACTTTAAAATTTCTTATTATTTTTTGTCACTTTTACTGTGTCACAAGCTTTCCGAGACATGAACACTTGCTACAGTCACTTTCTTCACTGTGGGGACAAAATGTGTGGCACTCACAACTTAAAGAAGGTATTTATCTTGTCTCATGTTCCAGTTTACAGATGATGGACTCCAAAGAAGAAACTGCATGGCGGAAGACAGCTGCTCTCCTCATGGCAGCCAGGAAGCAGAGACGAAGGGAGGAGCTGGGGAGGCAGACAAACCCTTCTTGGTCACCACCCCACCCCAGTGACTGACTCTTCCAGCTGGGCCCCATCTCTTATGAGGGCATTCATTTAGTTACAAACTCACCAGTGGACTAATTCACAGATGAGAATAGTGCCTCCATAATTCAATCACCTTCCAAAAGCCCTGCCTATAGGGGGACATCCAGATATAAATTGTGACAAAACACTTCTCACAATGCCTGCCTTTGATCAATGGATTTGGATTGTCAATTTATATATTCTTGGGGCAGAGAGTTCGTAGGAGTAGATGATGAATGAAGGAGCTAGACAGGAGGAAATGAAAAGTATTAAGGTCTCTCTTTCTAAAAGACTTGTAATGAATCTAGAATTTTATTGAATTGATTGATTTATTAATTATCAATATATAAATACTTTATAGTCACGTCAGAGCAAAGCTGAAACAAACAGTCTATTTAAGTTAACATAAAAAATCAGTGTATTATTGGGAATAAATAATAAGAATCAAATGTTTGACTTTCAAATGTGTGGTTGGAATCTATTTTACAGACTTTGTTTAATAAAAATATAGTGTTCCTGTGGAATAGGATAATGAAGGAGTTAATCCATTCCTTTCCTCCTGTTTAAATTATGAACATTTTTAAAAACAATGTTTACCTTCTGTTTTGAGCAAGCCAGCTTTTAAGTAAACAGTTTCTCAACAGTTTCAATTGTTCCAACTGTTCTCTAAAAGTTGACAAAAAAAAGTATTAAATATTTCTTATAGTGTTATTTACTGTTATGATGAATATGCAAATTTTATTAATGTTATTCAGAAAGCCATGGAAAAATTATAATTCATGAATGAAAATTAAATATGGCAACGCAGTTACTTGGAAAAAGCTTTAACCCACAAATAAAATGTATTGCCCGCTGCTTGCGTACATATTAAGGCCATGAAGGGTTTTAGACAGAAAAAGCTGATGAAAACAAGAGGTGCATTTCCAGTGTTAAGAAAAAGAAATTGGCAGAAATCTGAGGACAGTCACTGGGTGCTGAGCCAGGAAAGGTGCTGAAGATGCTTATATTTCTATGGGAGAGAGTGCTAGTTCAAGACAAGGAGAATTCTCCCTACTGTCCTTATTGGCCCTTGAGGATTCCATCTCCGGGATATAAATGAGAAAAAGAGCAATTATATTTCTTCGAATGCCTACAGTTGCACAGTTTTGGGGTTTCATTAAAAGCAACACAAAATAAGAAAGGTACTTTAAATTTAATACACATTGTGTTCTATAGATAACTGGTATAGTGCCACAGGGCTACATCTATTGATTCCCTCTCTCTCTCTCTCTCTCCCTCTGTTTTTTCTTTTTCATTCTCATTACCTTCAAATAGTCAATATAGGTATGGCTACTGTTTAGTCCTTATCTTTCACCAAAAATACAAGATTTAAGAATGTCGGGCTCTTTTCTCGTTTTGTTTTCTGATGTTTACAAATCATCCAGAAGAATGCTTGGCACTTAGTAGGTGCTCAATAAATATTTGCACAGTGGTTTATAATGAATAAATGAGAGAAAGGCAGTGTAACATTGGGGAGATGTTGTAATAGACTTGAGAAAAAATTTCTTCATATTCACGGCACACAGGAAAATAATGGAACTTGCTAACTATTTTGATGATTCCTCAAATTATTTAGAAGCACTTTGTCTATTAAATCTGAAGTTCTGTTGCTTATGCTCTTAAAGTACATGCTAAACATACTTTTTTTCCTATTTATGTAATAGTTTCAATAATTCTTTTCATGGGCATTTTAACAATTTCCTCTTCTTTTTACCTTTCATCCTTACCCCCAATGAGTCATCATCAAAACTCCATATCCTTGAACTAATTTGGGTATTACTTCTCTGCATTAGATGGTAGGACAGTATTTATTAGCTGGTTTTACATTATCATTTCTTCCATGGAATTTATAGTTTAACTTGGGAGATTAGCATTAAACAAATAAAGACTCAAATATCCCTAGAATAAAATTTGCAATTAGGTGTTGGAATGAATGGTTTGCCATGAGTGTTTATAACTAGGAAACTGATCAGAGAAGAATCTTACTGAAAATGAGATGCATGGCAAAAGATTTTAGACCAAGCAAGGCATTTTTCAAGAGGTGGAGAGATTCTCAGAAAGAATAGAATATAGTAAAGGCCTGAGATGGAAGAAGTAAGTGCATCATCGTGAATTAAATGGCAGTGCTTTGTGAAAACTGGATAGGGTATGACATTAAGGATTCTGATGTGAATTTTAAACTTTTACAGCAATAGGAAATCACAGAAGGATTTTAGTTGAAGAATGAAGTTGATTCATTTTGTAAAACCACACTGGTTGCACTGGAGTTTTCTTTAAGTCTCAATAGCTCCTTATTGCCTTTCTGGTACAGACAGTAATAACGTCTTGAACTATAATCAAACTCGTATACTTTCGTCATTGTTTTTCAGCATTTCCTAGTGCCGCATTACCTCTAGCTCCCCAGTCGCCTTCCTGCTTCTCCCAGTCTTTATTTCCTGTTCTCTCTTCAGTTCCCTAATCCTCACCTCCTCTCTCACTTCCCCTTCCTCTTTTACTTCCTCTTCCGCTTTCTGTTTTTTCTTCTCCCTCTTTTTGTCCCTTTGCTTTTCTTCCTTTATTCTCTTCTCCCTCTTTTTCATTTTTAATTTCCTTTTCCTCTTTCATTCACTATTCCTCTCCCTTCCCCCTCTATCCTCCTTTCTTTCTTTCCTTTCTGTCTGATAGAATGCCTGTTCTACCCTCCTGTTTTTATATATTAGCTTCATATCAATTACTCTTTCATTCTCCTTTTTGTTTGAGTCACTGTGATATTTGACCTCACAGTATAATGATTTTGCTTATATTTAAGCTTCATCAAAATAACTTATCCTTAAAGACTATTTCTTATCCTCTTTATTAACTTACAGGAAATCTACAATCCTGGGCACAAATAGTATGCACATCATGAAAATTTGTGAAATAAATATTTGTAAGACAAATATTTGTAAAATGAAATAAACTAAGACATTTTGAATGTGAGGGAAAGCTCTGTAAACATCCGGAAGATTATTGAAAACTCTGAGACTGAAAAAGGGTATTTTCTGTTTTAACCCAATATAGTAAATGTGGCAGAAGAAAACATGACTCTATTAATATAAGCAATAATCTAGTTTCTCTTGTCATCTATTTTTTTTTTTTTTGGTGGGTTCCAGGAATCCAAACCAGGACCTCATGCTTGCCAGGCAGGTGATGCACCACTGAGCTGTATTCCCAGCCCTACTTTCACTTATCTTCTTAGCTGCTCAGAATCATTGTAGGTCATTTTAGTTCTGCTTTCTAACAATTCAAAATGTCTTATCTTCTTGGTATTCTCCTGATATTGCTATTTAATTGTGTGGAAAGAGCATGAGCCTTGGAGAAGATGTAGTTCACATTTTACCTCTGTGACTACAACCAAATTCTAAAACTCATATGGCCAGATATGTCACCGATGAATTGGTTGCAAGGGTTAAGTGATAAACAGTGAGCAAAGGCATGTAAAAAAAGCATCCCAGTATCTGACACATAAAAGAAGCTCAATAATTGTCATTTCACCAATGGTCCCCTGGTTCAGGTGAAAATTGGTCTCTTTCTTTCCAACATTCTAAATCTTATTTTCATATATATATATATATATATATATATATATATATATATAGCCACTAATGATCTCTCCCTTTCTTCTTTGAGTGTTAGCAAACTTTTCCCTTTTTAATTGTTTATCCTCTGCCCTTAGACATGCTCAGTTCTTCTCATCCCCAAACATCTTGCATTTTAGTAGATATCAATTGATTATTTATGTCATTCATAAACTGCAAATGTGAGCGTTGCTGGTTGCTGGGCTGTACAAATGAACGTGACACTGCTTTTAATTTTATACCCTAGAAGGAGATAGAAAATGTATAAGCAAACCATTACTGAACAAATGTGATATAATAATACAACTGCAATCCCTAAAGAGTTCTATGAAAGTATTGAAATGAGGGATTAGTTTTGCTTGGAGGACCAGGGAGGACTTCACGTGAGGGAAATAGCTAGGGTATGCTGGTCATAAAGCTGCTGGTACTTTGCCGTGTCCTTTGTTTTGAAGGGTCAGCATTAAGGCAGGTAAAATGCCTAAAAAGTTAGGACACGTTAAAGACAGACAAATAACAGTTAATTGCAACAAATGGTCCCGGTTGACGTTATCCTCAGCGGGGAGAACTTTGATCTCTGTAGGCAATGGCAGCCATTAAAACGCTGTAAACAATGAAGTAACATCATGAAATACAGATTTTGCAAAGGTAACTTTTGTATAAAAAAGGATAGTTGAAGAAGGGAAGGGTTAAAAAAAGGAAGCCCAGTTGGGAGCTTTAAAATATTATTTAGCTTCTGCTCCCACCATTGTCTTAAATATGCCATAGAATATCAGCAGTTCAATCCTACCCAAATTCAATGGTCTTTCTTAGTCTCCTATTCCCTCGTTTTCAGAATGTATCTTCTACCTTTGGTTACATAGTCCCCACATCTCCTTTTCATCGTGACCCTGGTGTTATTATAAATGGTGTGTTACACTCATAGCTTTTTTACCTTGATTCTCTGGCTGGTTCTATTTGTTGTTGCTCTAAAGAAATGGACATCTCATGTATAATATTTTTTATCCTTTCTGCGTTATATTTTCATATACTCCTAGCCTCATCCAGGTGTTCCAGTATCACGCCTAAGCAGATTAATATAAATTCCAAACATTTGATCTCAGCACTCTTTTACTTTTAAGCTCCATGCATTTCCGAAGGTCTGGTGAGTATTTCTATACGACTCTCCACCAACTCATTGTCTCCAACACGCTGTAAACAGTGTTCAAAGTCACATTTCTTTGCATCTGCTCTAATAGTGCCCCTTTTTATCTCTCAAAGAAGTTCAGACTTTGAGCTGTCTTACTTTCATCTCTCTCTCTCTCTCTCTGACAAATTTTAAGATTGCATGTTAGTTTTTTCTAAGCAGTGGTTCTTTACTACTACTATTCTAGCAGCACTTGTTTTATTGGCACACATCACCTTAATCCACAATATTTACAGTGATCTATATAAAGATAGATAGATTTATAACATAAGTCATATAAGTCTCTATATTTGACACATCATGTGTGGAGCATTTATCAGAACTCAGGGTGAAAATTCTTAACAAATTTTGGAGGCTCCCCATATTAGAAATGCTATCATGTACATTCATCTAATTAAATGGCACCTTTATATTTTTTTCTTTTCCTCTTTGTATGCATTTCTGGATGCTCTGAACTAGAATTTGAGCTGAAAACCACTTTAATGTTTCAAAATACTATAGCTTAAATAGCTTTTGTGCCTGCATGGCCTTGGTGTATGGTCTCAGCCCATTTTATTTTGTATCCTTTGTAGTACTGTGCTAGGTTTCCTCACGTTGGAATCAGTATTTGGTGTGTGATCCTGAAATACAGTTGAAGTATGGTGTTTCTGCGTCCTTGAGTTTTAGTAAAATGCTGTATTTGTGGTAGACTGCATATTTCTGAATGACTAACAATTTATCTAATTGATTTTTATGCCACTATATTTGCATGTTATTGGTGTATTTTAATATGTGTAGTCATTGAGACATTAGTAAGTATTTCCTGCCCATTTTAATGGCTCATTACCTGCTATAGCATGTTATATCCTGAGTTATATAAGAACAGCTGTGTCTAATATATTCGTGTAAATCATCCCTGTTCATTTTCATAAGGATATTAGACTCAGCAAATATGTGTCCTGTGGATCTTTATGTACCAGTCTCTGAACATCACAAAAACTTCCTGGAGCCAGAGATAACTGCACTGAATCAGCTGTTCCCAAGTTTACTTTTAACCATTGCTCAAATTAGATATCTATGAGCTCCCCTTAGAGTCCAATCCCAGGCTGCCAGCTGCTCCAGATGTAAGAAGCTTTTATAGCCTTCAAACACATTTTATCTGTCATCATTTTCATCAACAGGAATATCTTTCTCTTTATTCTCTCTCATAGAACCTGGTAAACAAGGGAAGAGAGAAGCTTGGCTTTATTGTAACTCCAAAGAGGTCAGAATGAGGGAAAAAAAAAGCACAGCGTGTCTCTCTTTGCATCTCTTTCTATGTAGTTCTTCAAAGGCTTATCAACAACCACCTTAATCCATTTGTTGAAGATGCCCAATTTTCCAAATGACCTTTTCTTTGGAATTCATCGGAAATTCAGCTTGAGGTGAATGTAAAGAGATGAAGAATGGAGGGAAGTGTAAGTTGTAATTTTGTGTCTACACTTTCTTGCCAAGTGCTCTTAGTGAATTCCCTGTTTTTTCTAATCTGTACAATGGGTCGTGATTTTGAGAGAGTTAATGATTAAAAGTACTTCTAAAGATTCTTTAGAAAAATAGATTTCAAGTGAATTGATACTATTTGATCCTGCTCACAAGGTAGGATACACTGAAAGAAGTTTATCAGGAAAGATACAAGTTAAAGGACATTCATTGCAGCAGTAATCATGATAGCAAACAACTGTAAAAACTGTATATTGAGAGGGATCTTATCATAGGGCTAGAATGTAAATTATGGGATACCGTATATTGGAATACTGTGGAGTCACTTATTAAAAGTTACATGGTTTTGCACAGTTTATCGGGAAATACTTTCAAGAAGCAATATTAAGAGTAAAAAAATAAGTATACACTGTTAAGTAGTGCATTATTCGGGGTAAATAAAAAAAGTATATGTGTGTACAGATGCTGTGTGTGTGTGTGTGTGTGTGTGTGTGTGTGTTCAGACATGCACAAAAGCAGAGGGATTAAATATAGCAGAACTAAAATTTCAACTTATGTCTGACCGGATAGTTTATGGTCTCAATATTATGATCAAAGATACATAAATGGGAAATAATAAGGGAAAGAAGCCAGCTGCAAGTTTGTTAAATTGCTAGAAATAAGTGTTTCTTAGGTACTAACAGGAAGACAATAAGACATAAATTCAGAAAGGGCAAACAGAAGTAAAGTTGGAAAACAAATGAAATAGAGCTTCCAGGGTACTATACTGAGCTAGCCTATAAATGTTATGTTCAAATATCTTAATACACATTTGTGCAATTATTAATAAGAAACTTCTCACCCTTGTTTGCACTTTTTTTCCCCATAGATCAAATCTGTAATCCACCTGAATGCTAATAGCTCTGCCTTTGAGGTGTATTTAGTGTGTTCACCTTTTTAAGCATCATACACATAGCTATGATAATGTAATTTATCAGCCACACTGTGTAAGGCAATCTTTTACTCTAAAATGAACATTAAATTCCTTGTAAATGCTATAAAATGCATATCAAAATATGACACATAGGCAGAATAAACATTTTTGCATAATGACAGGTTTAATTTTGTTTATCTTGTTAGTATCTATCCTGGAAAACCAGGTTCTGAAATACTCTATTTATACTCCTAAATACAAAATAGTCTAAAATGTCATTTTTATTATTCCTTATATTAGAGTGCTTAAAATTAAAAACATTCATCAGAAGATTGCTGTCTTCAAACCTTATTGCCCAATATGGAATGTAAATATTAAATTTAAATATTTTAAAATTAAATTATTAAATTTATAATTTCATGAGCACAGTGTAGTTGGGTGATGTGGGTGGACAGCTTTGTACATAGGCAGAGATATGCAATTTACCATTTTAAAAGCCACAAACCAAAAATCTTCAGATATTAAGGGACAAAAATGTTACTGAAAACCAAAGGGAAACCACCACTACTAAGCATTTCAGATAGTCCCCAAATATTGGAATTACCTTTAAAAATATGGGCACATGGGATTGTTCTAAGTTACCTCTATGTCACTAACAAAACTAGAATAGACTGATTTTTTTTCAGCATAAAGTCTATAAATAAATGCAACATAAGGGATGAAGGAAGGAATAAGGTAAATACAGTCACCTGCACTCCCAGGTACAAAATATAATGCTTTTATTTAAAAATAGAACTTGCAAGGTTTAACATCTTAGTCCTAAAATATAGCTAAAACCAAGAACTTGAAAATGTATATTGCCTTTTAAGATTGTAAAAAAAGCAAAAAAAAAAAAAATTAAAAAAATCTATTCATAGAAAAATTTGACTTTAGATAAATTTGACATGTGATGCTTACTCTAGATTATAATTAAGAAACATCCTTAAAATATGTATAGCATCTCACACTTTTCTGCACTTTTATTTATCTGAACCTTGAAACACTGGATTTTTACTCATTTACACATTTTGCATATTTCAACATCTGTTCTAATCCGACACATTCTACGATCCCTGCTTTGACTGCCCCTGATGGAAGGAATTCTCCTTTCTCTGAAAACTTTCAGGCTAGATTATCTCTATTCGCAATGCTGTTCCCTTGTTTTACTTTTCCTTCCATCCTTCTGACTTCTCTCTGAGTCATTTCTTGCTTTATTTTCTCTACTCCTTTTCTTCTCCAAAACAGAATGTGGCCCAGGACTGACAAGCAGGGTGCCTATGGGCTGACATGGGCTCAGTGTCAGGGCCTATAAATACACCTTCTATGGCTCTAGAGTCTGGCAGTATTTAGCTAACATTTAACAATTGGGGAAATGGCATTTAAATATCTGATTTCTCATTTTTGTTTCAAAAACGAGAATTCTGGCAACTTGGAACCGATATTCCTTTGTGGCAACAATTGGGTAGGGAGAAGTGATAGCTTCCTCCTTTAGGATTTGTATTGTACTTTAACTTGCCACTACCGTCTCTGCTCCCTGTGGCACTCCTGCTTTGAAGCATCATCATGAATTAATGACTTTTTTTTTTAATGGCAGAGACTAACCTGTCTGTATGCAGATCTCCATCAGAAATGAGTCAACAAAGGAAAACAAAGAAGGCCCTAGTTGTTTCCCCACTTTGAGCTCCATTGGCTCTGGTAAACATTTGAGGATGGATTTTGTGTTAAAGTGCAAACCTCAACAGGTTTGGGTAGCCATGGGCAGGCTTGGGATTTTATTCCTGCTTCATCGTTTCTTAATTCTGAATTCTTATCTCAAAAGTAAAACTAATCCCAAGTAGTTTTTCTTTTGAGGATTAAGTAAGGAAATACTTACCTTGTTATGTTTACCATAGACAGCAGAGCAAGTGATAAGCATTGTTGCTGTCCACATCATGTCTGAAGTGAGCTGAGCTCCCACAAAGCATAGGTTACAGTTATTTGGCTGGCAGGAGCTCATGAATTAAGGACATCTGTCATTGGGTTAGTATTTATTTATTAGGCAAAAACTGTATGTCTGGCATGTTCTGGGTACTTGGGGTTGATACCATAAATAAAGTAAACATATTTCCCTCTCTTTGAAGCTTATATTTGTAGAAGAGATAACAAATAAATACTAAAAAGTAATTATAGTCAGGCACAGTGTGTAATGTTTCAATCAATGATAGATCACATATATAATAGTGACTCCATAAGATTGTATTGTCTATTGATGCCCTAGCCACCTTAGTTTGTATAAGTGTACTCTGTGAAGGTTTCACAATGATGTAATAACCCAATGACATATCCCTCCAAACATGTCCCTATCATTAAGTGGCACATAACTGTGTATAACATTATGCCTGGAATGATAAGTACTATAAAATAAGACAACATAATGGGATAGGGAAAAATGGGAACATGTACAATTATATGAAAGGCAGTCTAAAGAGATGGAATTTGAAGAGGAATCTGAATGAAATGAAAGAGAGAGCCATGGAACCATGTGAGGATACAGCTGGCAGCAGGGGCAAAGCATTGTGAATAGTGACAAAGCCAGTGTGTGAGCAATGTTGAGACTTTTCTAGAAGCCACGTCATGTTGGGTCTTGTAAGCCACATGTGAACATGTAGGTTTTCAGTGTGATCAGAAACTCTTGGGATACTTTAATTACTTAGGTTATGTGATCTGCTGTGTTCCAAAGGCTGTGGGGTTAATTGTAGGCCATGGGAAACAGAAGAAGCAGCAGATCATTTTCATGGTTGCCATAGACCATGTGAGGGATGATGAGGGCATAGACTTAAGTGTAGTGTCAGTGGAGACTGAGATGGTTAGAATCTGGGGGTACTACAAGATGGCAGGCTTTGCTGGAGGTATGGGATATATGCAAAAAAAAAAAAAAGTGGCAAGCGATGACTTTTAGAAACCCTGAAAGAGCATCAAGTTTTTAGAACGAGAGTAAGAGTGGGTATCAACAGTTTAGTATTAGGCTTTTTTTAAATGCCCAAAAAGCACCTAAGAGAAAATACTGAATAGACAGTTACACAGAAGCTTTAAGCTCAAGAGAGAGGTTATGGCTAAGATATCAATTTGGAAGTCACTATCTTACATAGATGGTGCTTTTTAAAACTATAGAATTGGTTGAGATCATCAAGGAATTCATGTATAATGCAGAAGAGGGTGAAGTTGGAACTCTGTGCCAGACACTAAGACACAGAATGAGAATCACATCAAATGAAATAGGGAGTGGCTGGTGCAGTAGGACAGCCAGCAATGTGGTTATCAGCAGGACCAGGTATCATGTTCATTCTTTGATATGTGGAGAAGGAA
This sequence comes from Dasyprocta punctata, assembly GCA_004363535.1. Lineage (NCBI taxonomy): Eukaryota > Metazoa > Chordata > Mammalia > Rodentia > Dasyproctidae > Dasyprocta > Dasyprocta punctata. The sequence continues at coordinate 106,278 of RJWM01001660.1, read as the reverse complement.
GTTTGTTTTCCAAGCTGATGTGTTTTCAGATCAGTGTTTTAGATCTGGAAAGACCTTGGCAGTAGTATTTTGCAAGTCCCACACTTTATATGATACTGAGATGTAGGGAGGTTAATCACATAGTAATTGGTTTTAGTTCAGTAGAGTCGATGTTTTCTGTTGGTGAGATGAGAGGCAGGACTAGATGTGAGACTCCCATAATACAGTCGTATTGTTATCAGTCACTCCTGTTTCTAGGCAGGAAAGGGAGATACTAGGAATTAGAGGACCCGTTGTTGAATGTGTTTCTCAGGAATGCTCACCCCCAGTGATTAGCCAAAGCAAACTTTTATGGAGACCCTTCAGCATGTGTGACACAACTCCAGGCATTGGTCAGTAACTAAATAGGCAGATAAATGTTTTATCCAATATTCACACTCTTTTAATTGATGGAAAAGTTGAATGATTTATAATGAATATACATGCATATACAAATTGATTCAGAAGTTGGGTTTTTAAAACTCAGAAATTAAGTAGGTCTTAGAGTAATGTAGATGCTTCTTATTTTTTTCCCTGAAGGTCTGGGGATCAGACTCAGGGCCTTGCACATGCTTGCAAAGAGTTTTACCACTAACCTGCACTCATTTATTTCAGTTAATCTTAAGGCATATCCATTTTCTTATAAAGATGCTTCTTAGATACTTAAATGCTTCCTTACAAAAGTGCAGTGTGTTGGATCATTAGAGCAAGATTAGCATCCAAGTAATATTTATCATTTGAGTTAGTACCTTTTTCCTTTCCTCAATAGGAAACCACCAGTGAGGTCAAGCAACCAAAATATCAAAGGATCTAAGGATTTTTCCAAAAATTCAAATTCAGAGGTTATATTCATGCAGGCGATGCTGAGATTAATGCTTATGGTAAAGCAGAATGTTCTTAAATATCCTATAGTGTCTCATACTTTCAGTTAACCTTTGTCCCATTACACCATGTCATGTAAAAATCCCTTTCTATTTTCCTGAAGCACATACTTTGAATATCTAAATGAGCATGTGTCTAGACAGTATAGCAGTATTGGTCAGAAACCAGTAATGCTGACAGAAATTGTTTTTGACTGCATTTGAAGATCACTTTCTATTCTTTTAAAAAGATTTCTTTTGGCCACTACTGCTATTAAAGTATATCCAATTTTCGTTATGATAAATAATCCCTCTTTTCTTATCTTGGGAAATAACTTCTTAAAGTGTGACTATAAAACTTATCCTGGACCTTGAACATCAAGCAAAAATTAAAAGTGAATCATCAGAGACTTTTAAAATGAAAACAAAATTTTGAATATATTTAAATTTGATTGACTATCCAGTCCTGGGCCACAGATGGTTGGAACCCAAGCATTTAACCCTAGACTCAATCAAAAGGTGGGTAGGTAATACAAATAGCTCATAGAAGAAGTACCAATGGCCAGTAAATACATAAGCAAACATTCAACAACGTTGGCTGTTAGAAAACTGCAAATGAAAACAACACAAAGATACCACCTTACTCTAGAAAGAATGCCTGCCATCAAAAAATCAAATCAAATGATAACAAACCTACAGGAAGCTGTGGGGAAAAAGGAACCATTTTACATTGTCCATGGAAATGTGAACTAGTACAACCATTAAAAGAATCAGTACAGAGATTCCTCAAAAACTAAAAATAGAAATTCCATTTGACTCAATTACTCCCTTTTAAGAAATCTTCCTGAAAGAATTATAGACACCATATTACAGTGATACATGCATACCCATATTTACAGCAACACAATTCATAATGGTTAAATCTTGGAAGCATGCTATTTGTCCATCAACAGAAGAATGCATAAAGGAAATGTGTTACTCATAAGAATGGAATACTACTCTCCTGTAAAGAAGGATGAATTTAAGTCATTTGTAAGAAAATCAAGGCATTCTGACACCATAACTTTAAGTGAAATAAATCCAACATGCAAGCTTAACTATTGCATGGTTTCCCTTCTTTGAGAACATATAATATAAAAGGGAAAAGAAAAGACAGATGATAGGAAAAAGGGAGATAGAATTTTTGCAATGGGGAAGGTGACTAAGAGGGAAGGAGGAGGGGAAGGGTATTCAAAAAGAATTAAGTTGGGTTATGTACATGAACAAACTATCCGTAAAGAATGTAATCAGGTAAGGCTAGCATGTACTAACAACAACAACAACAACAACAAAAACACAAACAACAAAAACCTGAAAAATATTGTATTAATTCCTTTGATGTGCTTCTTTATTAGTTACTATCTAAATGATTTGTGTGATAATTCCCATTAGAGAAAGTGTAGAAAGGAACTTGCTATAGTGATAATTTTTCAGGTTTTTAGTGGGAATGGGAGAGGGAAATGAATGTTGTGAAAACTTGATACAAAAATTTGCTGTATAATAATTGGTTCACTCTGATATAATTGATATTTTTAGTGGTATTTTATATTTTAATTCACAACTTTATACTAAGCAAGACCCAAAAGTGGGAAAACATTGTGGTATATTTCTATGATTTTAAATATAGTGGGCAGCTGGAAAGAGTGTAAATGTGTGTGCTGATGTGAGGGTGGTGTGGAGGGACTTTCAGCTGTATTTTTGGTAAATATCTGCAAAAATATAGAACACATGCCATGGGAAAAACAGTACAAAGATTCTAGACTCTTACCACATAATGGGTAAAATTCCATGGGAAATTTCTAAAGAATTCTTGTAAACAGGGTGGGAGGCTCATCTAAAACTGTTGGGGCTATCACTTCCTTTTCTTTCTTTTGGGTGATCAAATACTGAATTTAGTCTCAAAAGTGAATCAAATTCTGGGCGGCTGCCAGGCAAAGGCTGAAAAGTTTTGCTTTTGTTTTCCTGACAGCAATGAAATGTTAACATTTGTCCCAAGATCCTTAGTAGGATGATGTGATCAGTCGACTTGGTCACTCTTATGAGTAAACTCACCAGGTCACATTGGCGTGCAGTTCCATCCAATAATGATGACCAATTATCATAGATAGGATCTCATTTTTTTGTCTAAAGGTAGACAATTATGTAACCCTTTGCACCATTACAAGTTTATTGGCTTTAGAAGGGCTGTGACTGGGGGGGAAGGTTAAGGTTAAATTTCTCCTAGCTCTCTTGCCATCCTTGGGAAGGTATACTGTAGATTAGAATCCCCGGGTTCCTCTTCATACTTCAAAACTGAGGGCTGTGCCCAGAAAAGAGCTCCTGATCAGTTACTTCTTTTGGTTAAAATATGACTTTCTGAGCCATTATCCATGCTTACCACGCCAAAGTGTGTATTGTAAACTACCTGTCTGTCATATTGGAATAAGATTACAGTCAAAATACTACTTACATTTTAATGAATGTTCACAGAGTTGCACCCTACTGAATGGAATACAAACTGTTCTGATGATATTTGTATTCGGATATACTACCTAAAAATGTGGATAAGCATAACATTGTCATTAAAAATTTTATTCACATCATTTTTCTACTACACAGTTGAGTAATACTATTATTTAAAAAATGACTTATCAGACTGTAAAAAGGTCAATGCTAGTGATGCTTTGAGAGACCTTGATACTTATAAATTTTATTCTTTTCTTCTTTATTCTAATATATTATATAGAAAAGGTTTCTTGGTTATTTTTCTGAACTAATAAAAGTGAACTTCTGCTGTGCTCTGACATGTTAGGGAGGTATTTTGAAAGAACTTCCATGACCAGAAAAATGAGAAATAACTGGTGGCTTATAGGAAGGGAACTATTGGGGACAATTGTTTTTTTAAATGTGAAAGTCTGCTCGCTTTGGAGAAGCAATGGAGATGAGAGTGTGCATACATGCGCAGGTGCACAAAAACTCAGGTAGGAATAGATGCACGCTTGGAAAAAGTGATTTGCCACTTGAGAGAGTGCAAAGAAGCTAGCAACATCCTGATGTTATACTGTTCCCAGTGATCCTACTCGCAGCTCTTCCTCTCAGGGGAAAGAAAGGAAACACATCTCTCGGGTGGTGAAATCACGGAAAAGGGCTGAGGCTTATTCTTTGTTGTACTTCACACTGAGTGCTTTACACAGTGAAGAAGCCCAATTAATGCCTGTGGAATTGAATTTATTGAATTGCTCTGAAGGAAAGAGAGGACTCGAGGGAGCTGGAGACGTCAAGAGTATATTGCAAGAGGGTCAGTCTCAAGTAGAGTCTGAAAATTTAAATCTCTGGATTTGTCTGTTGGGAACTGGAGATGTACATATCTTGAAGGGGAACAAATAACAAATATACATACTGGAATTACTGAATATTTGGCATTGTCAATGGTACCTCTTGGATCATTTATATATAATATGCAAAAGAATACACTAGTTTCCAACTGATATTATTTTAATATATATTAAGCCAAAATTTATTTGTCTTCAGCTTTTTATGATTTTTTTGAATGATGAAAACCAGGTAAACCGTTTTAAAAATGACACATTTTTAAGATAGTTAATTAAAACTCCTAATGGAAAAAGTTTATCCTTTAAGCTTGAAGTTCAAGTTATGTTTGAATGTTAATTAATCTTAAAAGCTCAAATATCTCTGGCATTGGTAACAGGGGCTTCTTAAGTATTCTCATAAATCAATTAAGAGTTAAGATCTTCCTCAAATTTTGAAAATAAACTCATATTTGGGCTGCGATGATGTGTGAAAAGTTTCAACATGGAAGTTATTTTCATGAATTGATGAGTATGTGAGAACATTTCTCTGCTAAACTAATTGCAGCAATAAACACTACAACCAATATACAATGAAATATTGAAAGATTTGTGTTCAGATTAAAAAATAATTAAGAACAAGATCAGTGGGGAAAAATGAGGTTTTACCTCAGTAACAAAATATGTCGAATGGTTGATGAGATAATATTAGGTTGCTATATAGAACATAAAGAATTGGTTAACATTGGCTTAAAAATTATCACTTAATTTTTGTGCATACTCTACCAACTATTTTTTTGTCTAATTCCACAGTTCTTAAGTATTCCTTAATATTTTTATCTATAAACAATTTTTCAAAGCAAAATAAAATTTCTTTACTGAAATGTTAAGAATGCAAGTTAGTATATTTTTCAATATTTTATTTTATACTTTTCCAATAATGTGGATCGAGGACTAGTCTTCCAATTAATCTAGTACTTTTAGTTCAAAAGAATTACATGATAAGAGAAGCAAGGGGCAATATTAAAAGAAACAAAAACATCGCGTGAATGCTAATTATTTTCTTTAAGGAAAAAAAGACATTGGCCCAAATGACTTGAGCATTTTTGCATCAAAGCTTGAAAACACATATTATAAATACTTTAAAATGTAAAAACCAACAATTTCTGTTAAAGTGATGAAACAAAACTATTACTATGAGCTGGGTGTGGTGGTGCACACTTTTAATCCCAGCACTCTGAAGGTTGAGGTAGGAGGAGCATTGTGAGTTCCAGGCCGGCTTGGGCTGCAACATGAGCGCAAGGCCCCTCTGAGCTACATAGTGCGACCCTGCCTCAAAAAACTAGGGCTGGGAGATTGGCTCATTGACTTAAGCGCCTGTCTGGCAGGCGTGAGGTTGTGAGTTTGATCCCCAGTGCCACAAGAAAAAACAATAACAACAACAAAAAATCTATTACTATGCTATTTAGAAGAAGAATTTACAAAGAAAGCAAAAAATTTTAAAAACAGATATTACTATTTAAATAAAAATAAATAAAAGTTAATACATTAAGAATTCTAATAATTTAATGACTACATTTCAGCTTAATGTAATTTTCTTTGAGTCAATGTACAACAAAATAAAAGTAATTGCAATATCTATAGAATACTACCAGTATTGGAAAATGGTGTTGACAATTTTGAAAATGTTACTTCAACTGAAATTTGGAGTCTTTGTAGCTCTGTACACATGACATGTAGAAAGTACGTACTAAAGCGGTAGCACAAAGGATTAATTCTTCAACCGAACTTTAGAAAGTTATGTGGCCTGATATCAAAATGAGTTATATGAAAATCTTTGGGCATGTTAAAAAAGAGAAGTGTCAGAAAGCTTAATGAGTTGTAAAAGTTTGAGTTTTCTGATTAAAACATATAGTAATATGTGTTTCTGTGAGAATGAAGCTCATCTAACTGACTATGCATAACCATGTAAGGAAAAATGATGAGGCTTAGACACTTCATCTTCGTGTTAGTAAGATAGTTGATCAATGGAGAAAAATTACTAATAGGATTTTATATAAATATAGTGAATATGACCAAAGTGTAGACAGATGTGTAGAATAAAAAATGTTTTGTGTTCTACCAAAAACACAGAACATTCTTTCTACAAAGAATGAAATGCTGGACTTAGGTAACTATCTCATCCATTGTCAAAACTATCAAAAAAAGAAAAAAGGGGTGTGTGTGTGTGTGTGTGTTTAGCCACAGATGTGTTGACATCAGTACTGCTTTTTCTAAAGATTGGGTTTTTTTTTTTTAAAGTGACGAAGTACCACTTAACTATTTTTAGGATGAACCGATCCTTTTCCATTTTCTCTTTCAATGAAGTTGGATTGCATAAAGTGAAGAAAGCTGCTTCACTTGATCTTATCAGCTACAGCAGATGAAGGAAGAATTTCAAATCACACCTACGTCATTGACTGCTAGAGAAATAGAATTGCGGGTGAGTCATACAGCTCCTGAGTTGCTCTAATACAATGACAATTATGGTATTTTGACAGTAAAGTAGTACAAAAGGGCAAAAGCAAATCTTTTAAATCTTTTTCTGATGGAAGCATAACAGTACATATATTAAATCCACTTTTAAAAAAGAGAAAGTAGAAAGAGTAATTTTTTTTTTGTATAAGATTATGCTGAAAGTGTTAGAAGATGCCAACATCAGCAGTTATTGAATATGTTATTTACCCAAACACGTGGTCATCATGGCCCAGCATAGAAATTCTCTGGGCCTGATGGTGCTTCTTCAAATACTTGTAATTGGAAGAAGATAAAGCTCCATGTTTCCCATAACCTCTATCTTTCAGATTTAGATGTAGATGATAAGTACTTTGAATCAATGTCCTTGGTCAAATTGATGAATTTTGCTCTTGCAAAACTGAGAAAACTAAGATGTCCCTAAATTTTAACTTAAAATCATTATCATAGGAAGGCCACATTTAAAAATGGCAGTGTTCTACCTTCTGGCTAGTATGAAATCAGTTCAGAAAAGACTAATGGATATAGTCACTGGCCAGTGTGCAAGTGACCAAGAAGAATGATTGAGGAGGTCTTCTTTTGAGTAATAACACATTTCATGCTCTTTAGTATGTCTGTATATCTGTGTCAAAGATGAAATAAATGAGCTATAGATAAAAAATAGCGTGAATGTTGGAAGATGCCAGGAAGAACTATTCCACTTACACCTTTAATTTGTGCCTAAGTATTTTTTGGAAATCCTGAATCCCTGTGCTGAATAATTTGTTTAGAACTCTAGGCTTCAGACTTGGGGACAGAGTAAGTAAAACAGCTACCTTTGAAATTGGTACGCTAGCGGAAGGAAAGAGCAGTGAGTTTAAAACAGAACCCTAAGAGAAACAGCCTTTTCAAGAAAGGAATATCAGGGTAAAAATTGGGAACCTTTTTTAGGGCTGTCAGGAATAACAAAAGCTGCTCATGGTGGGTAACAGGAATTGGAATTTCTGAAAGATTACTTCCAGGAAGAGTGTACCCACGCCCCCCTACCTCCGTGTGGAGACTTCCCTTGGGATTTCTTAGCGTTTAGCATTTGGAACTCACCCTGCAACGTATCTGTGACTTACCACAAATTATTACCACCAGGAAGGACCTCCGAGATTAATTAGAACACAGCTGTGCAGAGGAGGAACCTATGTTAACCAGGCTAGGGTTAGCGAGGGGCTGGTAAGCTGGAGCCTAGAGACAGCACTGTATCAGAAAATGCAACCCAGCTGCTGTGGCAAGAGAGAGAAAGCATTCCAGCTTCCAAAAAAACACTTCGACTTTTAAAGAGATAGTCCCCTCTTTGACCCTTTGTCAGAAAATTCATGCTTCATGTATGTGCATTTAGCATGTTATGGGTTTCACTGTGTTCGCACATTTTTCCTACCTGGCTTTGAGTTGCATCTGGGAAAACCTGGCCACTGTCATCTTCCAAGAAGAAAAGCAGAATCTAAATTTTAATTATGGGAACTATCAGAATGTTTCTGTGAACATTGTTCTCAACTTCAGTAAAACTTTCCTGTTCTTAAAAATCCTTTGGCTGATATATCAGAATCATGAATTTTAATTTTAAAAGGGATCACGATGAGCTTATTCAACACTGTCATTTTATGGAACAACGAAATGGAGGTCTAGAGGGATTAAGTGACTTGCCTAAGGTCATTTTTAGAAAAATGAAAAAAAAAATCTTGAACTAATTCTTGAGCTTTTAGGTTGGGAAAAAAAAAGACTATTTCTTTACATGCTTCGTAACAAATCACTCATTCCTTATCTTGTTCAAGTCTGGCTCTCTTCCACAGATACTTGCATTCAGAACTTGATACTCAGTGGAGGGGGAAGGGAAACCTATTAAAAAGTATATTTCTAAAAAATGATGTTTACATTTGGAGCACGATAGATATAATGGTAGGCAAAGTCATTAACAGGGAGAAAGCCAAAGAGTGAGCTTATAAGGAAAACAACTACCTTTAAACAAGCCAAAGAAAGCTTGGGTGGGTGACAGACTTGCCATTGGGAACACGGTTAAATAAAATAAAGAGGAGGCTTGAGGTGAGCATAGAAAGGCAAGGGAGCTTTATATGAAGTAAGACATTTTGTATGTTTAGATTTATAAAAGCATAGTTTTTTAAAAAAACAAAATTCTGGTTTTTTTTAAACTCTCACTAAGACAACAGAGTAGTCAATTGACACATACTTGTAAAATGCAGCCACATTATTTCCACTGACAGGAATGAAATCTAACACGCTTAATAAGTATGTATCAATTTAACAGTTTATGTTAATGGGTTAAACCCACTCTCCTGCTTATTAGAATGAAATGAATGTGTTACTAGAAATTACATTATGGGTCAAGCAGAAGACAGCTCTACACAATATTTTTGCTGAATAAATAAATAACTACGCAGATTGACTTTCTAAAGGAGACATCAATGGAAACAAGTGATTAAAGTTGACAGTGGAATTGTACCCTAATTAATGAATTTTCTAATCTTTTTCATGTTTATGGACATTAGCCCCTGTTGCACACGGTGTACATAAATATGCATGCTTTACAACTGGCGACATTCATGACTGGATGCTAATGATGTTCAGCTACCTGTGTGGTGTCATCTGTGAATTCTGACAAGTCATTCTGTCTTTTATAACTACATGTTTCAGGACATAGTGTTTATATTCCTTGTGTGGAAGTTGTAATTTCCCAGTTTTTTTTCCCTCCTGACTTGAGACTGTTTACTTGGCAAAGTCCCCAACTAGATCCCAGATAAAAACGACCATTTACAAAACATCAAATCTTCTGCAGCTTTGGATTAAGAATTCTGACCTTAAAAAAAGTTCCCTCCCAAACACCCTTTCTCTTTGTAAATACGATAAACCGATGGCTATTTTGCTCATACTCCCTGACAGTAGTAAGATAACGTCACTCTTCAAATAAGTTCCTACTTATTGGTTACCTTTTGATGGATTTATCAGCTGCCAGCAAATAATGGATAAGTATTTTGGTGAAGCCAGTCATGCCAGGCCTATAAATGAGAATCTCTCTGTGTGGAGTCTGAGCATTGCAGGTAGGTCTCCTGACATACAAGTCTGAGAGAATTAGAACTATCTCAATGCATTTATCTGTTGCCTCAGCCCTCATATATTTATGACCACCAGTCCATATATGATTTAGAGGGTAGTAATACTACTTCACTAGAAAATTGGTAAAAAAAAAAAAAAAGCCATTGCTTCATATTCCATAGCTTTAGAAGTCCATAGTTCTTTGCATTTTCTTTACAGGACTTTAGTTTCTAAATTATCTTTCCTTCCAACCTGATAGATCCCCCTTTTAAATTTTCAAAAATGTGGCCATGATTAATCCACCTGTGTTTCCTTTTCCCTGAATCTTTGTTTGATGCCTATTTATTGGTATTTCTATGAGCAGTAAAACTATAGTATGTGTCAAGACATGTTCTTTAAAGTGTGTGAAAAATCATACATGAAACACCAAGAGAGTTCTGTATTGTGTGGAACTCTGTTGCATTGCTAAAAACCTGTTAACCTGTGGCTCTGCTTTCTTATTTTGATTAAGAGTTTATAAGACCTAATACAAATTACACATAGAAAAAAGTCAAAACAGTAAGAAATCCTTTTTCTTTCATATTCACAAAAGCATTTCATTCAAGATTAGTCATTATATAAAACAGCAAATATGTTGAAGAATTTTATAAAGACAGATAACATTACAGAGGAAAACGTCTTTGCAGTCATTGGTTCCTAATTTGGAACTCACAAAATATTTCATGGGTCCTAAGGGAGATAGGTATAGAGAGAAGGCAGAAGTAAATAATGTCAGCCTTCATACTTTTCCAAATGTAAGCTAGAATTCTATAATTCACTAGTTGTATTATTGTGGGTTCACATTCAGGTGTGTCCCACAGGTGTGCATGTTTTGTTAGCAAAATATTAAGAAAAGAGTTCAGAGTGTGTTTTATTAAGACTGAATATTTGCTTAGAGTTGCATGAGAATGTAGACATTCATTCCTACATTTATAGAACATTTTTTATCATTTAAATTCATTTTTATTCAGTCTTTTTCATTTAAGCATGCTTCAATGTATTTATAATAAATGAGAATACATATAAACCTTCCAGAATATCTCTGGGAATACGGAATTATATTAATGACACACTTAATGTCATTTATTTGACATGGGATCTGATTATGCCATTAAAAACCTACTTCCTCTGATAGTCACACAGGGATTAGAAATAACTGAATTGGGGAAACATCCCAGAAACTAGGAATAGTTATTTTTAAATTCAATGGCAGAATTCACACATTTAAAATGGTACAATTCACAGTTTCTCCTCTTCAGGAATGTTAAATCTTGTTTGAGAGGAAATTCATATATTCATGATAAATTAGAAAACAATTTGGAAGCAATCTATAAGATTTGTGGAAAATTACAGTCTGCATATGTCATTCTGAAGCAATTCAGAACATTAAGAAATCACTGTGAACTGGTGTTAGTTTAGGGAAACTTCATGGTTTGAGGGCAAATCTTGAGCTGAGTGGTAGTGATCTGTAGAACTGTTATTAGTACATAGACTGGAGAGAAGAATTGGAGCAAAGGTAAATGTGAGCATGTCAGGGGGAAAAACTGGCTGGGAGGCCAAAAGGCCTCCAATAGAAGTACATTGTAAGAGTAGTAAAGTAAAATAGGGTCAGTTCACACAAGTCCTTAATGCTACGTTAGGCTTTACATTTTTTCTAATGTGCCAAAACAAAAACAAAAACAAAACAAAACAAAACAAAACAACTAAAATAGAGTCTGAATAACAAAAAAAGAATTTATAAAGTTCAATACAAATCGAATGTAGAAATGAGCCAAATATTAACAAGTGACTCTATTACTAACCTGTAGAACTAGCATGAAATAGAGTGATGACAATCAGAAACTGGGTAGTCCACTATTAAAAATGAAGAAAATGGAATGATGATGGTCCAAGTGAGAGTTACATTAGTACAACAGAAGGAGAAAGAAGCCAGAAGTTTCAAGAAGCACATATACCACTACTTAGTGGCTAATGAATGTGGGACAAAGGAAGGATGCAATAAAAGTGATTTCAGAGTATCCAAGTCATGGAACCAAGGTAACAAGGGAGCAATGAATAAAAATGGAAACTGTCTTAGTGTATTTTGTGCTGCTATAAAAAATATTACAGGCTGGGTAATTTACAAATAACAGAAATTTTGTCTCATAGTTCTGAAGGTCAGGAAGTTTTAAAATGTTTTAATTGTTTTTTGAGCCAGGGTCTCACTATGTAGTCCAGGTTGGCCTTGAACTCATTGTGTAGCCCAGGCTGGCCTCGAACTCATGGTGATTCTCCTGTCTCAGCCTCCCTGGTGCTGAAATTACAGGAGTGCGCTATCACACCAGCTTTGGGCTAGGAAGTTTAAGATCAAAGGGCTAGCATGCAATGAGGGCTCTTGTCTGCTTTCAACATGGCATCCTGAAGACAGAAGCCCAAGAGGCTTAAAGTTTCTCTCCTAAGCTCTTTTATAAGAAAACTCTCATAGCCTGCTCTTAAAGGTCCCATCTCTTAATATTGTCACCTGAGTTTAGGAAAGGATGTATTGAAATAACAGGAGAAAGTTGGATAGGTAATCACATACACTTAGGTTTGATTTTACAAACATGATCACATAATGGAATATCTGTAAACAATTGGAAATAAATTAAGGAGTGAAGTTTTAGTAGAGACTACTGCTTTAATAATGTGCACACATGTGATAACTGACATGGCAAGAATAGATGAGCAAAGTAAGGAACTGAAAAGAGGAAGTAGAGAGCGAGGGTAGAAAGTTTACCAATTCCATATGAAGAGAACTGGTGGAAACAGGAGCCAGAAAGCAATCGAAGAGAAGAAAAGAAACAAAAGGTCTTAGGAGGGCTAAGTGAAAGAGAGGAAGACAAGACAAGGCAGGAGGGGATCCTGATATCAAAAGCTGAAGAGATGGAGGGTGCTCGGTATTGGGAAAGACCGTCTGATTTAGAGTTCTTATTTGTTCTACAGGGACCCCAAAAAAGTTACATTTAGAGAGTCTACAGAGAATGAATCATTTAGGTTCAATGTTAGTTTCTTAACATGGCAAGGTTTCAATTTATTTAGATGCATTTGTCTTGTACTAGGGAAGGAGTAGCCAACTGGCTTCTCAGTTTGTTTCTTACTGGAATTTAGCAGTTCAGCTGAAGGAATTTAAATTTTTGAGCTTATGAACAGCTGCAACTTTGTATTTAAATTTCATCTGCTCTCTGTCCTACTTAATGTTCCAGTAACAATCCATCTTACTTTCAAGTCTGACAATTTCATAAGGGTATTGACCACCCACAGAGAATGTGCCTTCAAACAGGAAAGTCCTTTAAAAGCTGTGTTGAGTGAAGCGAAAATGCTTAGATTGTAGTCAATACTGTTAGAACTGAACTAGGATAAGAGTGCAGTGATTCAGAAGAATTAGTTCTATCATTTTTACTGACGCTTCAGGAAAGCAGTAGTACCCAGGAATGTAACAGAATTTAGGGCCCTGTGATGGTCATTTAGATAATATGCTCTGTGGTTGAGCATTCTCATATAATTTCAGTAAAAGTGTAGTTAAACACCTAGAACTGAAAACTGCACTAACATTGAGACACTGAAGATTTTCCAGATAAATGGTTGGAGTTTCTTTATATAAGAAAAATGAACAAGGCTATATTCTATTGGTTAATAATGGACTTCTGATAACAATTGATTCTATTCAAATCATAGATTGGATTACAATGTAGTCTAACACATTGCAGTAACTTGCTTGATTATAATAACTTCACATGCAAAAATTTAGAAAACAATGAATATGGATATTCAGAAACATTTTAGTGGTAGTGAAAGTCTTCTATATAAGACCAAGATTGTGCTGGATTTATGTTTTTACTCTTGACATTGAACAGCTTTGAGTAATTTTTTCTTTGAAAATCTGATTCCATTCACAAATATCTTTGAATTGACATAGTGCTTCTTTAAATTGTCTGTTCCTGAAATGGTCCATATCTGGCAATCAGGTAATCTGTATCAGGTAGTACCACATGTTCTCAGTGAACACCAGCATGAACTCTTTGGGTTGATAACTAAAATGTGACAATTCTCATAATTGAACCACCTAAAGCCAGCAGCAGATGTCTTGCATTGGTTCAAAACAGCTTAAGGTGAAACTCAGCTCATGAACCAATTACCAGAGACATGGCGATGCACACTCTCAACCATGTTGTCATGGCTTTCCTGAGATACACTAAACTTGATACCTGACCAAAACTGTAATTTAAACAAATATGGGGGCAGCTGATGGATTGTGGTCTGTTTAATCTATCTGAGTCCTCTGAAGACTTGCCTTGATTAGCAAGGCTAAGTAGGTCAAAGGATGACATTTTCCAATCAACCTAACATTCATGGAGAAATTATATTTTCCTGTATCATTCATTAAGAGGCAATGGAGTTCAGATTTTTGACTTACATGGAAAATCCCAATTAATTAAAATAATGAATAAAAATAAAATCAAATTACTTCTTACAGGGGTATAATTGTAACTTTTATATGCACAGATTTCATTAGCAGTGAAGGATGTTAAGACTTTGATGCTTTCCTCCAAAATAACCAGAAAACAATACAATAGAAAGCACAGTTCCAAAGATTATAGTTTTATGTATCTTTGTTGCTCAAAGTTATCACAGTCATGAGGAACACTAATTTTAGTATAAATTTCTAATTATTGTCTATGCATTTAAATTGTTCATACCACCACTACTTCCATCATTAAACAGTATTGACTGCATGCCAGCAAATGCCTCAAAATGCACACCATCTAAGTTCTGTACAGTGGTCACTTTTTGTCTTAATTTGAATGGGCTAAGAGATGCCCAGATAGATGGGTGTGTCTGTGAGAATGTTTCAGGAAGAGATTAGCATTTGGATTGGTAGACCAAGTAAAGATCTCCCCTCATCAATGTGGGAAGCCATCATGGAATCTGTTGAGGGACTGAAAAGAATGAAAAAGTGGAGGAAGGGTGTCAGCTTGCTAAGGGGGCCCAAGGGAGTTTTTCATGGGTGAGGTCCCAAGGTTAAAGAACATATATGTGCAAGACATAAGCAAAAACAGCTGACAGTATAGAGCAGAGCAGAGAGCCTGACAGTGAGAGCAAGAGCTGCCTGTGTCTTCATTGTATAATTCTTTTTTTTTTTTTTTTTGGTACCAGGGATCGAACTCACAACCTCGTGCCTGCCAGGCAGGTGCTTAGGCCACTGAGCTAAATCTCCGGCCCTATTTTTTGAGACAGGGTCTCACTATGCAGTTCAGGCTGGTCTTGAACTCACAATGATCCTCCTGCCTCAGCTTCCCAAGTGCTGGGATTAAAGGCATGTGCCAACACGCCCAGCCATTGTGTAATTCTTATACAGGTTGTTATACCATGTTTACATTCTTACACAGTGCTATAACCAGTGCATGTGTGTTAATCTGTGTTAAATCATGGTAACATAACTGTATTCCACAGTGTACCTGCTCTAGACAAGTGAGGGCATGTACTCTGATATCCTTAATTAGACCCCCCCCTGAGCTTTGAAGCAGTCTGAGTGGTTCCCACAAAGGGTTAATTCTCTTTGCATGATCTGGAACATCCATTTTTTCCTTGCCCGTGGGCACTGCTCCTCTTGGTTCTCAGACCTTTCTACTCAGACCAGGACTTACACATAGTTCCCCAACTCCACAGAGACCTTCAGACTAAGACTAAATTATGACTGCCTTCCTTGATTTTTCAGTTTGCAGATGTCAGAATGTGCAACTTTTCAGTCTTAACAATATCATGAGCCAATTCTTAAATCTCCCCATTGACTAATACAGATGCTGATTTTTTTTTTTCGGCACTGGAGATCAAACTCACAGCCTCACACCTGCCAGACAGGCGCTTAAGCCACTGAGCCAAACTCCCAGCCCTAGTTTTTTGAGGCAGGGTTGCACTACGTAGCTCAGGCCAGCCTTGTGCTTGCGTTGTAGCCCAAGCGGGCCTCGAACTCACAATGCTCCGCCTACCTCAGCCTCCTGAGTGCTGGGATTAAACAGATGCTGAATTTAATTTGACTTTAATTGTTTTTTTAATGGGCCACCTAAAATTTTATTTAGAAGCCTCACTATCAGAGAGCAAGGTTGGTAACTGCTATGTGTTTTTGATAGCTTATTTTACCACACCACATATATATTAATTGGTATGAGATAGCTAAATTTTAAGGCCTTAAGTCCTTCAGCAAAGAAATATGATTGATAATTTAAAAGAGAAAGAGTGATTTTAATTCAATTCAACACTTTTACATCACATACCCCTGGTTCTGAAGGTGCATTATGTCTTCAAAAAGCCAAGATAAAGTTATCAAATGAATCCTGGAGTCAGAGGAGTTATCCTGAGAGTATGAAGATAACAGATACGTTCTTGGGTAGTAGGGACTGGACTTGGTGATTTATAGTGGAGAATGTTAGAGTAATGTAAATGCCTTTAGAAATACTTTGAGCAGTTTCAGTTGGAGGCATGAATTAAAGCATTACTCTAGGGAGCATTCACCCCAGTGCAGAGTGGACAGAAGGGCGCAGAGCAAAACAGAGAAGAAAACAAAAAAGAGAACATATCTAGAACCAGGATATTCCTAGTGCCACGTAGACTAAAGGGTATCATTAATTTCCTAATAAAGGGAATTTAGAAGTAGTAATAACATGATGTAATTTTGTCAAATATACCTTATGCTTACATTAACAGTCTTGTAAATCATGTTTAGTTATAAATCCATTGTGTGGATGTTCATCTTTTCCTGACTTTAAAATATCTAAGAAAATCCACTTAGAAACATGTATAGTTTGCCATTTAAACTGAGATGATCCTACTAGTAACTGAAGCTTAGTTGGGTGTCTAGAACAGGTTGTTGGTTTTCATGATGCTCATCATAACTGAATTCACTGACCCAGTACTTAGGATAGATAAGGTGGGGAGGAAGAAAACTTTCTGAAAGTGTGCTGTATAAGAACTCATGAAATGGAGCAGGAAAGTATTTAAAGTATTTGCTAGTTTTTTATGAGCCAAATTTCATCAAGGTAGCTATTTTCTCTGGATTCCAGATTTTATTTATGTTGGCTCAATGGAAAACTTTCCTCATGGTAAAGGACACTCAAGCAGGTGTCAGGCACTAGGAATAATGTCAGATATTAATTACCCAATTTAGAAATATCACTGAATTTAAACTGAGGTGGAATTAAAACCAATCACGAAACGAAAGTTTATTAGTAAGACATAATATAAAAAATTAAATTAGTAAAAATTTGGGATTTTAAAGTCATATTTGATTACTTTAAATTTTAGTTTGAATGTGAAATGAAGTCATGCAAAATAAGAAAAAACATCTAAGAGATTTTACCTAAAATTAAAATCAAATACTTGATTTGTACCATGCATTACATTAGTCAGATATATAGAATACATACAAACTAGTATCGATGCTATATAGAGAATGTAGAAGACAGTTCTAGAATATGTGATTTAAATGCATTTTGCTAAGGATTGTCATGGATTGAAATAATATTTATTTTAAAAATTTACTTCAAATTTAAAATCTGCTTGTAGTTCATTTTATTTAATATTTAACTGCTTCCAAAATTATTAACAGAACTTAATAAAGAAAAATCACTAAAGTGAATGTCCTTTACAGTAGGTTGCTCAACCTAGTGAAATCGTCATATGAAATGACACCAGCCCAGAAATACATATAAAGGACTATACTTTCAAGTAAAATTTAGAACATTAGCCAGATTTTCTTTCATTAAGTTTATTCTTCCAGTACTTAATCCCTAAGAACAAACCCTGTGAAAATGTGTTGTATTAGTATTTCAGGATAAGATATGGGTATTCTAGCAAAAATATTTTATAAACATTTAATTTTTGAATTTGTATTTTGTAGCTTCAAATTAATATGTTATTTCATTCTTATGCAACACTTTTATATAAATAAAATGGGGATATAGCTATATGGCTAATTACTGCTTTCTTTTGTTTCTTCCAGGGTGTCAAACCTAGGGACTGTAGTTTAACTCTGCCACTGAGCTACGTCCCCCGCCCTGGACTAGCTTTTTTCTTTTTTTTTTTTTTCTTTGCATTCTCAGATTGAGGTTGTAGTGCTTAAATTCTGCTTAATGGTTCTGAAATCTTGAACCTCCTTGTTCCTTGAACTTTGTAGATTTTCTGCTGAGACTGGAGAAATGGGACAAAAGCTTCAAATGAGCATTAGTGTGCATTCTCTTGAAGCAAATAACTTAGGTCTACGGTAAGAGATTGAAGTTGTAATACTTAGAAAGTACACAAAGGTCAACATGAGTATATTTAATACTTACACTAATGCAAATGAAATACTGAGAAAAATGTCACATGACACCTTTGAGTCTATGACCTGGAAAATTTGTAATTTTTCATATAAACGAAAATATAACTTAAAATATTTTCCATAAAAATCATAAATAGGACACTTGCTTACAACGAAATTCCAAGTTAAATTATAATATGTAAGATAATAAAATCAAAGGGAGGAGCCAGGGATATAGCTCAGCGGCATATTGCCTGCCTGGTAAGTAGAAGGTCATGAGTTCTATCCCTAGTACCAAAATAATAATAATAATAGTAATAGCAAAGAGAAACCTTGAGGTGAGAGAATGGTTTTAATTGTTGATATTTTTGAGATTGAGATTTGTTTAGAATTTTTTTTTGCTAGTATTTTGACAACCAAAGCATAGTGAAAACACTTAAAGACTGAAGTAAAATTCTGTGTCTTTTAAAAAACCATAAAATGAAATATTATTAAGCCTTGATAAGAAATAAAATTTTGATATGCAGCAACATTGCTAAAGCTGAAAACATGTTAAGTGAAAGAAGTCAGAAATAAAAGGATAAGCTGGGTGTGGTGGCACACGCTTTTAATCCCAGCACTCAGGGGGCTGAGGCAGGAGAAGCCTTGTGAGTTCAAGACCAGCCTGGGTTACAAAGTGAGTTCAAGGTCAGCCTGAACTGCATAGTGAGACCCTGTCTCAAAAAATAGGGCCGGGGATTTAACTCAGTGGCCTAAGCACCTGCCTGGCAGGCACAAGGTTGTGTGTTCGATCCCTGGTACCAAAAAGAAGAAAAAAAAAAAAAAAAAAGGATAAAATTGAGATTCTGCTTGTGTGTATTACATAGAATATATATAAAATGTTCTGACAGGAAATAGATTACAGTTTACTAGGAGTGTGGGAGAGTGGAAATGGAAAATTATTTTTAATGATTAGATTTTATTTGGAATGATAAAAAGTTCTGGAAAATTATGAACATATTTAATGCCACTGAATTGGCTAAATTTGAAATTTTATATATATATTTACCAAAATAAAACAGTTAAAAAAGCCCTTAAGAATAAAAGGAAAATTTCTTTGTAACTGAAATTAGATTGACATATATTAGCTTTTCCTATATTCAAAACAAGAAGCCTTAATCAGACTAGTAAATAACTGGTTAGTTGCTGTTATGGTTGATACACTGTGTCAACTTGAGAAGTTTAGAAGTTTAACTAACAGACTCAGCAGGGAGCCAGGAGTCTTACTTTGTAAATATCCTCATGCTGTGCAAGAGGAGGGCACAGAGATTTTGTGAATGCTGCACCCCTCCTGGAGGTGTGTGTGGGGGACCTGTGTGCAATATAAAGGAGGAAAAGAGCCTTGTTTTCCCCCTTTTGTTGGCTGCTGCATTGAAGTGTTGCCTCTGTGCCATGCCACCCTGCCTTGCAGCCAGCTGATTATGGACTGAAACTTCCAAAAACTGTAAGCTAAATAAACCTTTCCTTTCCTAATTTTGGCTGTCAGGTGTTTTGTCTCAGCAAGGAGAGAAAGTAACCAAGAGTTGCTAAGCAAAGTTCTATACAATATCCAATTGCTAGATAAACCTATCAGTATGCCATGAAAAAAAAAATCAGTTCATCTAGAAATCTGTGTAAGTAATGAGAATTGTCCCTCAGAATTTTATCCGGAGAACACAACTACTTAATGTGTTTATCAAAATGCGTTATTTCCCCTGACGGATCCACACGCTTCCTCAGAGCCGTTAATGAGGACCTTGTAACTGAATATACTTTCATTTATTTCCTCTGGCTACCGGAACACTCTAATGAAATAGGATGTGCATCAACAAGACATCATATGATAGGCATATTGATGTTTTCCTTGTCCCTGGTGTTAACTTCTTTTCTCTATTTATTATTTATTTCACCATGAAATTTTTTATTGTATATTGCCTTCTATTCTTTGGGAAAAGAGGTGGGCCATAACAATGTAAAAGAGTTTGATCAGTGACATGGCATCTAATAGAATGTGAATGCTTATTAAATTTGCAAAGCATATCTAACAAGGATGATTAAGACACATTGATGAATTTTCTGAAATTCAGCTAAGTACACACAGGCACGAGCGTGTGCACGTGCACACACACCACATGTGACTGCATGCACACACACAGGCTGTTAGCATGCATTCTGTACTGGTTCCTTGGATAGTCCAAAATTAGATCAGAGAAACACACTATACCCATCAGTTAAGACGCTATGCGATGTAGATTAAGTATTGAATAAACAAACAAAAGTTGCAAAAAGGATTATATTTAATAATCACTACAAATACAAAATGAAACACAAAGCAAGTCATCACTTTAAATAGGAACATATCCCTCAGGAATATGTAATATTTCTTAAAAGACATACGATTATATTGGTAAACTGTTGATTAATAATGTTCAGGATTGGTCACCAGTTACTTTTAATTTGGTGGTTGTTTCGAAATCACTACATATCCTGTTGGTCTACGTCTCTTAATAATACCTTTTGGAAATTCAGTCTGATGATTTTTGAGTAATTACTTTTGGGCTCATGACTGTAAGCTACATCTCCTATTTTTGATTTTTAGTTGGACAAGGTGAATGATAAAATTCTGGAAATAGTGGTGATATTTACACAAAATTAAATGGATTTGAAATTATCACTGAAGCCCTTCCAGTAACTGCAGTCTATAATTATATGGAAACATAAAATATTAGAATTAGAGACCTTAGAAATAATTGGTTTTAATGTTCTGTTTCTACAAGTGAGGTCTTTGATGCTGTCTAAGTAATATAACCAGTGAGGGGCAAAGTCAGGGTTATAACCCAGGCCTTTTGTACCACACTCATGCTTTCTCAGCTGGATTCTGATATACTTGAGAACAGGTACCATAGTTGGTAAATCTTTGCCTTCCAGTTCAAGAAGTGACCTGTGTGGCAGAGTGCACACAAGATCCATTGCTACGAATATTTCTCTATTCTGAAATACTTTAATAGACATTGCAACAATGGGAAAATAAAGGCTTGCCCCTTTCGTTTCTCATTTAACATTTTTCTGCAGAAGCCCAAGTGTACACAAAGTGATGAGGAACAAATGTAATGAATGAATTCCCAGCTCCCATGTAGAGGAATAATTAATCCATTTGCTTCTCATTTTGATTCTGTACCTCTCTTAAAATTTATTATTAGAATTGAACAGATGCCCTCTGCAAAGGGTTTTCTTTTTAATGAAGTCAGAGCCTGGAGAGTCAGGGTATAGCAGCCTAACTCTGCAAGCAAACGGGGGGACTGCAGAAGTCCTTGAAAACATATGTTCTTTTAACTAAAACCTTGAACTTCCAGAATTAACTTGAAAATTACACTGGAGTATTTTCACCCTGCAATTTTTGACTTTCTGAACTGTGTGCATGTCTTCCTCTCAGTCAGAAGTATACAAAAATCACAGAAGTTACATGACTGTGAGGAATGATGTAAAAGTGATTATAATTAGGATGGGTATCATATCAAAGTCTGAAATTAAAAATTGGCCTATTTACATGGTCTGGATACTCAGTCAAGGTATGAGTGCATTAATTTAGTTTAAGTGTCATAATTCCTGTGATTATGTCATCTGGCTATGGATGTTTGAAAACTGAGGCAGCCCAGGGGTTAACTTCTGGGATGGTAAGTTTTTGGCATTGTTCTAGTAGTTCTCGAAGTCTCCAAGAAACACAGTCAGTCCCACTTATATTCTGCTAACTTCCCACATTTCAGTATGTACCATCAATGCTAACAAAACTAAAGCAAAACAAGCCAAGGGAGTCCCAAAATAAAATGAATTTCAAGACTTAGAATATATTTTTAGGATCTAAAATAATACTTCATACATAATATACTGTAAGTAAATGTTGTCCCTCTTTCCATCTTCAAATATCAATTTTCCCTGACATAATATATTTATATTCATCTTGCCTATCTTCCGAACTATTCTATTTAAATTTATTTTCTTTACATTACCTTTTTCTTTAACTTATGTATGTGTGTTTCTTGCATTAAGTTTCCATCTTATTGGTATCACATTCAGATACCAAAAGAGAAGTAACAATCAATTGAATCATTACATTTACCTGTAAAAGATTTTTAAATTCCATATGCCAAACAATAATTGTGCTATCAAACAATATTTTAAATTGTGCCACCCTTTTAATCAGATGGTTAGACAACAAATTCTTCTGATAACATGCAGCAATAGAGCAACTTATTTCTAAACAGGGAGTGAGGAGAAAGACTTATATCTGGGATTTTACCTACAATTCAAGTTTTTGGGACACGGTTCTTTTATAATGTATTAGCTCAATTGGTTATTCTCATTAGGATGATACTCAGACTAACTTAAGTGAAGACAACAATAAAACAAAATGAACAGATAAAAATAAATATGACATGTTTCTGAGACAGAAGAGCTGATCTGACCCTAACCTCTGGAAGACCCTGGGAGTGACGCTAGAAGTTGGCCTTAGGTAAAGCTCTGCTTGAAAGCTTTGTAGGTTTTACTGCCTTCTCTAAAGATGAAGGACTTGTCATTTACTAGGCAAACTAGAACTGTTTTTTGAGTTTATATATATGTTTCACCAAAGCAAGGGTACTTTTTTTGGCTAATCTGTTTTCAAAGGGAAGGAGATAGAATTCACTAAATAGATTTTTATTCAATCTCTACTAAGTACCAGATGCTATTATAGCAGTTGATATTTTTCCTAATATTCTAAGGCTTTGTGTTATTATTTTACTACTTTTACTATGTGACTAGAAATTGAGTAATAAACAAATACAATATGTTATCACTGCTTATTTTTAATAATCTTTTATGTTAGAGTGATAAACAATTATCACTGATGAAATAATACTCACATTTTAATAAATCTTGTTGTTTCCAAAATTTTAAAGGTAACAGTTGTACATTTGAAAATTTAAAATGATTTTTCATTAGTTGACACAGCATGGACTTCTAAAAAGCCAGAAGTCGCATCTCTGTTTTATAAATCAGTAAGACCAGAATCCTGTATGCAAGTTATCATTGGATGTCAAACTTGTTAACTTTCTTAGTTGGGAAGGAGACAAGGAGTAGAAGAAGGTGCCTTTGGCTAGTACAGGTCAGGAATCAACAGGAGGCAGAGTTTAACAACGTTTCAATTATGAAGTGAATGAATAATATTATGAAGTCTCATGAAAATTATAATAAATTATTTCAGAGAACAGGAAGGGCAATGCAAATGAAAATCCCATAATATTTATCTCATCCCCATTGACTATGCAAGAGTTGAATTTTAAAAATTAACTTAGACATACTGGAAAGGAGTTCACCTATTTTATTTTAAAAATCCAGTCGGAACATGAAAAATAAAAACAACAAACAATTTTTTCCTTAACTTCAGTGGGTGCCTCAAGCCCACAGGTGCTGCTATTTGACAGATCACTTTTGAATATGCAATCAACTAAGCAGCACAAGCGTGTCTACTAATTTGATAAGAGGGGACAAGAGTATGAGGCCTCTGGTAAATATCACTGGCGTCACAGCTGGGACTTTCACATAGTGATCGCTAACATTCAGTAAGTTACATGAGTATGGGATATTTGAAACAAAAAGTAGATTTTTTTTTCTCCTTAACTACTGATATTGCTGTACAAAATTTTAAAAATAATATCTTCATAAAATTAGAATATACCACAGCTTAGTAAATCCATTCCCATGAGAGTAGATTTGGAGCAATGTCAGTTACTTGGCACACTGTTTTCTAAATTGGCAGCTATTCCCTTCACTGCTATTCCACCGTCTCTTCATTCTACCTAGTTTCTACCACGCTGTAGCTATTGGTGGGAGACAAGGGGAATTTGCATTCCTCAAAATCACTTTAGAGGATCCTTGAAAATATTTTTTATGTGGCTGGAGAAAATCACTGACTAATTCTTAGAAAATGCCTCCCTCCCTTTTTCCCTCCCTCCTTTCCCTTCTTCCTTCCTTCCTTTTCTGTGATGATTTCTTCAAAAGATCATGTTCATTGTACGGCTTGTACTGAATATTGTTCTTCTGAATTCAGACAACTAGACAACTTTGATATTTGTAGCCTGCTCATTTCTTTCGTTTTTTTTCCTGCTAGACTCATTAGACAGTTAAATTCTTGGCATGGCAGAGAACAATTTAATGGGAAAACATACATGGTATAATAGGGATGCCTGAAACAGGAGTCCTAAGTGGGGAGCTGACTCCTGTCCTACTCTTCTACTAGGTGATGCAGGAGATGAAAAGCAGGCAGGGTGGAGGGGAAGGAGGAGGGGGAGGGAATAAACGTGTCTTTGCTAAGCAATGAATAAGGAATCCAACATATGGTAAAATATTAGAAGAGAAAAACCTTCATTGGGACTATATTTAAGGTGTATTCTCAGCATTTACGATGTGAAATGACAACTCATTTACAAAAATAATACGGGTCAAAAACAAAACAGCATCCCAGAGCAGAATCAGGTGCTACACCATGAAAATGATGAGCAGAATATGTCAATATGAAGAGACAAAATATTTTATTAGACCAAATGTTTTTGTTATGCTAAGAGTTTTTCTAGTTCCTTAGTTTAGTTTGCTTTATCTTCTCTTGTCGCCTTTTCCTTCCCTTCTGATCTCCTTTGTTCTTCTTGCTATTTTTAAAATCAACCTAACTACACAGTGTATCATTTATATAAGTTACCAATATACCATTTTTAATTTTAAAGGGAAAAAATAAAGATAACAATAAAATAGTTTCAAAACAGTTTAGTAGGACAGTTATAGTAATGAATACATTGTGTATTGTTGCTTCATAGTAGTTCCACTCAATCCATCTATCTTCCCAAATGTAATCATGCACACACACACACACACACACACACACACACACACACAGAGTTAATCATACAACCAGATAGCTATCATTCTCAGTCTCAGTCATTTTTGATGAATTATTTGAGAATTTTCATATAACTAGTAAAGTGAGAATAGATGGTATGTACCTAAGTACTGAAAAACAAATCTGGTACCTATAATAGAACAACACCTTAAACTTTGCCCTTTTAAGGAATGCAAGTTCAGCCAGGATAATTTCAAATTAGTAATACCACAACCCAGAACGAGAATCTTAAAAATGTTTAGAAAAATTGACAAAAACTGCCATATGCCATGTGCCTTGGCTCCAGCATCTCCTTCCCTACCATAACAGAACTAAACTTCATATTTAATTTGGGTATTCATGCACCTGTTTAAAAGGCTGCATTTCCAGTCTGCTGGCAGCAGATGCCTATCAGGTAGGCTCTGGCCACTGATGTGCAAGTAAGGTAGGGTGTGACACATTCTTGAAGTTTTAAAGGAAGGAGACCTTTTCTCTTACTGTGTGCCTTGAAGAGACTCATCATGACTAGTGCTCTAGCAGTTGTGCTGTGACCTGATCCAGTATAACAGGAGTAAATCCTTGTATGTTTAAATCACAATTTTTTTCTGGAAATCTCTTACTTATGGGTGAATATAAATAATGATAGAGTAGATAAAACTAAATGTTAAAAAACTAAATAAAACACATTAACATTCTTTCTACTTCTATTTTTCAATATGAAACCAAAAATAGCTATAAAAATGAAAATCAACTATAGTAATTGCTTTGTTTTATATTTTGTGACTTTTTATATCAAATTTTAATAAAAGTGCATTTAAGTTTGTTATTATTATTATTATTATTGTAACAGGAATCGAACTCACAACCTCACACTTGCCAGTCAGGCGCAGTGCCTGCTGAGTTAAATACCTGTCCTCTATTCAATATTATTTTCACCACAAATTGCTGTTCGTGCATTGCCTCCATTCTTCAATTGAAATCTCATTTCAGCTGTGAAGTGTGGAAGAAGAAAAATTTTTTTGTTTCTCTAAACTTCAACAGCCCTTAAGTAAAGCATTTCTTTAGCATGTGCATTTTTATTTACTAACTAAATCTCATACTCAGGAAGGCAAGATTTTTGTATTTCAGACAGCTCACAGACAAGTGAGTATTTGCAATGGATTTCAATAAGTGCTTATTGATATTTATGGCTATGTATGCAGTATATTCTAAACAAAATACATTTTCTTAAATAAGTCTTAGAAAGGATGGCATTATTAATAACACAATTATTTATTTATATTTCATTTACAAATTTTCTTTACAGTTACAATATTTCCCAAAGGAGAAATACATACCTAAATAATATGACCTTGTAAGTCAAGGAGAATAAAATCTATGAATATCTGAAACTGTGAAACCTTTAAATGCTATTAATAAAGACATCAAAATTCTGTCTAAAATACTTTGCATATCTAATGTTCTTAACAAAACATGCATTTCAAGCAGAAGTTTTAAGGGTTTTAAATCACAGATTTTCACAGCATTTCCTTCCGGCAGCTGATGAAAATTGGATAATATACAATCAGAACACTTTTTCTACACATTTTAAATTGATTGAAAAATAGAAACAGATTTAACATTCAAAAAAAAAAAACACATTTGCAACCGTTATATAAAAATGGCCAGATCTGATTTAGTAGTTGCTAGGTATAGAAACTTAGGGCTGACGGCATTCTTTGGGATGTTTTAAAACAGTGGGAACACATTATAGCGCCCAAGCTGCTGCTCTCAAAATAAATGCCTCTGACTAACAGTTTGAATCTTCTACAAGGACTGTCATAAAAGAAAGCTTCCACTTAATGAAAGGTGGTCTCCATATTTCATTGTAGATGCAAGTCTGACATTAAATAGGTTATGAATAGTTTTCAATATAAAAACATAAAAGCAATAAATTGCCAAAGAGGAGATACATTGAAATACAACATATTTGCCTAGAATTTGAAAGTTCAACATTTATTACTGTCTTCAATGTGATATATAACTTGGTGATTGAAAAATAACCAGCTAACTATTCAAGTTGTCAGTTTGCATTAACTAGGTGTATATTCAAAGAATATAAGGAACAAGATATTTGTCTGACATCATGCTTACTAAGCTATCAAGGCATTGACATATATGGTCAGAAATGTAGTCCAGGAAACAACATTCTCTTAAATAACAGGAGTCATATTTATGGCCAAGGATACCACATTTACTCTCAAATGCTGTCTTAGTTAATTCATTCTTTTCCAAATGTAAGAAAATATAGAACATTTTTCTCTGCATACATTTTTCCCCTCGAATATTCTTGGGCATATTCAAATTACTATGTGCTTTTTCAGAAGGCCAAGTCATGAAAGTTGGCATGTATATGAGTAAGTTCTCCAGAGAAACTTTGGAGAGAGGATTCAGAAGTAAGAACACATCTTAATTCCTCCCCCAATAATACTTCCATGTCTTTTGCCTATTGTCACCCTTGAATCAACCCTAGGCTCTGGATATAGAGCCCATAGTGTTAATTCAGTCAACCTGGATAATCTGCTGCATTTTCATTATTAAACATCTTCAAAATGGGAAATTCGTGAGTAAATGAGGTACATTTTTGCTATCTCCATGAGATTTTCTAATTAACATCTGGTTTGCATTGTACAGCTTATTTCTCAAAAACACATCTTGACCACATTTAAAATTTATTTCAAAGAATGAAGAGATGAGTTATATGCAGAATTACAAATGGGAAAGAAAAATTATTCCTAAAAAAGAAATAACAATATGAAATTTGGAGAAATAAACTGAACATTATACACTATTATATGATGAAAGTTGGACTATAGGATTATCATAGTAAAATTCACTATAATTAAGATGAAACAAAATAACCAGGCAATTTATTTTCTAAGGTGGGATTTTTGGGGACTCAAATAAGAACCATTCACAATAGGCATTAAACGGGACTGTGTTAAGAAAAACTAGGAAATATATTCATCCTATTTATAAGAGACTGATGATGCATAATTTATTTTGCTAAATTTGAAAATGATTATATCTTTTAACTGTATCAAAATGAAAAAAAGATTAATTATTTTGTCTATATTAAAATACGATAAAATAGAAGAACTTCAACATATGGCTATGATGAGTAACTGCCACTGATTATACTCTAATACCCCCAACTACAATAAAACTGAACAAAATATAGTAGATAATTGTTTTGAGGCAATAAACAATAGGCAGTGCAACACTGTAATTGGGCAAATAATGGGGGAATTCTTCTATTACTTAAAAGAAGGGAAGCTGATAAGAGAACTCCGCCTTTGTTCTGGCTTCCTGCTTCATGGTAGCTTTCACACTGAATGAAAGGAAGTAGAACCAAGCAAAGCCCAGCGTTGCTACGAAGCAGAGATGGTAGAGACCAGAGGCCAGGGCTGCTGCAGTACCTGGAACTTGTATGATAGGTACCAGAAATGAATAGCTGTAGGGTATGAACAGAAGGAAGGAGGAGAATATTCTTGTGGGGTCTTGGCTAAGGCTTAGGTTGCACAACTCAAGCGCAAGTTTTCCTGTGATCAAGCAGAGAATGATTATTTGCTGTGAGACTAAGAGTTAATGTTTCAGTTTATCTCTTTTATTTATGACCATACAAGATGGACAGATGTTGAAGTTTGAGTGATAAGAGTGAAAGAGAGCCATTTCATAATGATAAAAGTGTTAATTCAATAAGAATTTATATCAACTGTAATAACAGGTTTGTGTGTAAGCAGCTTATAATGAAGTTTAAGAATTTATGAAGCAAAATCCCCAGAAGACAATAGAGAAATTAATAAATCCATATTAATAGATTTTAATATTTCTCTCAGTATTCTATAGAATATATAGATATATAGATCTTTCAGGTAAAGAGTATTTCAATCACATAATCAGATTAAATAAACTGGTTTTATATTAATCTACATTCAACAAGTTCATAATACATCTTCCTTTCAAATACACTTGCAATAGTCACCCAGCAGTTTTCAGTTTAACATGAGATATAATTATGCTGGCTAAAAAATATAATGTATCAATACATTTTAAAAGAAAAAGATAAAAGAAAAATCTCAAAAAGTATATTTCTAATGAAAGTAGATTTAAACAAGAAATCAATAAAAATAAGAGATACAGAAAAACTTCCAAAGTTTTAAAAGCAGCAGAATTGTAAGTAATGTGCATACTGCAATAATAAATCATGAAGTGAATTAGAAAATATTTTGAACTAAATTATGTTGAAAATACCATGAATGGAATTTATGGGATATAGCTAAACGAATGTTTCAAGGGAAATTCACAAATGTATTAAGATATATTAGGAGAGAAGAAAGGCTCAAAGCTAATAATCTTAATTACTTCATTAAAAAACTGGAAGAAGATCAAATAAAGCTAAAATGAGAAAAAGGAAATGATAAAACTAAGAGTAAAAATAAATTACATTAAGAATAGAAAAAAATAAAGAAAATTAACAAATCAGAAGTAGATAGACTAATAAAATTAATTGACTCTGGAAAGTCTGATAAAGAAAAAATGGAAAGTACAAATTATCAATATCAAGAATGAAAGAGGGATTATGAGCACACTTAGTAAGGTCTTTAAAGGTCAATAAAGGAATATTGTGAACAGTTACAGGAATACATTTGAGAACTTCCATGAAATAGATATGTTAAAAACACAATTTGCACAAATCAACATAAGAAAAAAATTGAAAATATGCATAACTCTGTATCTTTTAAAGAATTGAATTTATCATTAGAAACCTTTCCACCAAGAAAACCTAGTCTACATGATTTCTGTGATGCAATTTCATAAAAATTTTATGGAACAAATAAATTTATAGACACTTTATAAAGAAAGAAGAAAGGACATATGTAAATAATTTCCAATTCATTAAATGAGGCCAGTAGCATCTTGACAATACCATCTAAGAAAAACATATTTTCAAGAAAAGATTGTTAAGGTTGGAATCCAAAATGTCCCTCAAAAATTTCATTGTGTTGAAGATTCGACTTTTAGCTAACAGACTTTGGGGTAAGTAATTGGGTCACGAGGGTTCTAAAGTCTCAAATGGCTTAATCTATTCATGAGTTCATAGCTAAATGGTCTGTAGCAGGTGGGCCCTAGTTGGAAGAAGTGAAAGTTACTCACTGGGGACAGAATCTGGAAGGATGTAGCTCGTCCCTTACCACAGGCCCAGAAACAATGAAGGTAGTTAACCATGGCCTGAAACACCTGAAACTAGAAACAAAAGTAAATAAACCTTTCCTCCTTTGAGTTGATTTTTCTTAGCTATTTTGTCTCAGTGATGAAAGGCTACCACAAAGATGAGACCAACAGCCCTGCTGAATATACACAAATTAGTTCTAAAGAAATTATCAAGTCAAATTTAGGATGACATAAAGTGAAGATTTATCAACAGAATGAGAGATGAGTTTGGCACTTGGTGAATTTATAATTCACCAGGTTATCAGAAGAGAGACCAAAGACCATATGATCATTTCAATATATGCAGAAAGAAAAGCTTTTGACAGTGTTAAGTACTTATTCATTATAGAAAACACTTAACAAACTAGGAACACAAAGGAACACTTTAGTCTGAAAAGGCATCTACGAAAGCCTAAAATTAACATCATTCTTAATGATAAAACATTGAACACTTTCTTCCTGAGATCAGGAATAAGGCATGTATGCCTTTCTTACCAATTCTATTCAACGTTGTATGAGTAATCCAAGATAAGAATAACAAAGAAATACACATAAAAGGCAGATTGAAAATTACACTCTTTATTCATTGAAAAATGACTGCTTATATAAAAGTTCTAAGAGACTTAAAAATAACCTTCAAGAAAAAAATAAGTAAATTGAAATGGTTGCAGATATAAGGTCAATATTTTAAAAATAAATTGAATTTCTACATACTGGCAGCAAACAATAGGAAAATGAAAAAAATAAATTTGATTTGTAACACTAAAAAGTATAAAACATTTAAGAATCAACTTAACAAAAGATGTGTGAAAGCTTTAAACTGAAAAGAATAAAATATGAAAGAGAACTAAATAAAAGGAGAGTTACATCTCACAATATGCAATGTGTTGATTATTGTTACTCTCCTATTGGCCTGTTGTGAAATTCTGTTTTACTTTAATTTCTTACTTTCCTTCTGTTTAAAATAAAAAACAATTTAAAAAAGGAGAGTGACGGCATACGTGGATTGTGAGACTCAAAATTATTAAATAGCTACTGTTTTTAAACTGATCTATAGATTTGAGGTACTCTCAATCACAATTCCAACACCCTTTTGCATAGGATTAGTTAATTCCAAAATATATAAGGAAATGTAAAGAATAAAAATAGCTAAAATAATCATGAAAAAGAAGAAAATTGGAAAATATCATTTGACCTCAAGACTCATGATCTATATAGTATGGAATTACTGGCATAGGGATACTGGAACTGATAATTGAAATAGAATAAACAATTCAGAAATAGATGTACTGTTGTATAATCTCTTGACTTTGACTAATGTGCCAAAGGTATTCAGTTTGGAAAGGAATGATTTTTCAATAAATTGCACTAGCATAGTTGCATAAACACATGAACAATGCATCTTAACTATTGCCTCACACCATTTAGAAAATTAATTCAACATTGTCATAGGTCAAAATGAAAAAGTCAAAAATATAAAGATGTTTGCAAATATTTGTTAGAAAGTACACAGGAAGTGTTAAGCATGAAAGAAAATATTTACCAAGTAGATATTATCAAAAGCCTATTTACTAAAAGATATAATTAAGAAAATATACAAGAAAAGAAACCAGATGGAAATATTCATAGCACACAAAATCTGACAAAGGGCTTATGTCTCAAATTTATTTTGCAAGCAAATCAGGAAAATATACTTAATGACCAAATGACTCAGATAGACATTTTAGAAAAAAATTAAAAATGCATGCATGGCTAATAAGCACATGAAAATGTGTTCATCATTAGTTGTAAGGTCATACTAATTTAAACTACAGTGAGATCACACACAAAAAAAGTTCACACAGAAGTCTAATAACACCAAATGCTGGTGAAGATTTGGCATAAATGGAACTCACACATTCCTGGTATGAGTGTAGAATGAGACAAAGACATTGCAATCCTATTATTTTGTTATAAAATTACATGCTTGCCCTATTATCCAGAAATGCTACTCTTTGATATTATCTCAACAAAAATGAATGCATTTGGTCACAAAATGACATTTTCAAAGGTGCATGCAGCACCAATCTTCATAATATTCAACACTTGGAAATAAACCAGAAGTCCAATAAAAGAATGATTTTAAGAATTGTAGCACATTAATCCAGTGGAATATTACTAAGCATTAAAAAAGTATGACTATAAGAGCCAGGAATGAAACTCCAAAAATCACAATGAATGAAAGAAACCAGAAACAAAAAGCAAAGAAATAAACAAAAGGCACATATCGTACAGCAATATACAAATGAAGTTAAGGAGAGGCAAAATTAATCTCCATGGCATAATCTAAAATAGTGGTTGGCTATTGGGAGTGGATGGGAAGAATTACTCTGCCTTTATTACGGAAAGAACTTGTTTTCACACTTATGCACATTAATAACTGAACGGAATGTATTCCAAATATCTATTTTTGTCATCCCTAATGTTTTTAAAGTTGAGATATTGTTGAATCATATCTTTTAATGGCAATTTTAATTTTTTAACTCAAATAATTTATAGCATATATATCCTTTAAGAAAGGTAGAAGTGGGGCTGGGGATTTAGCTCAGTGGCTCGAGCACTTGCCTGGTAAGTGCAAGGTCATGAGTTTGATCCCCGGTCCAAAAAAAAAAAAAAAAAGAAAGAAAGAAAGGTAGGAGCTTACCAAATAGTTTTCAAGAAAACTTTATTATGAATTATCATTTGAAATATTTTCTTGTATGCACAATTCAAATAAACTAAATGCATTTTAAAGAATATGTTAGGTATAGAGAATTACAGGTCTTTCTAAACTGAAATATATCCTAAAATGTAGGGACACAGTCAAGGAATTCCCTTGGGGAATGCATAATTAACATATAATGGGAAAGATTAGATAAAATACCACACTGTGATTTTTAGATCATTAATGTCACTAAATGTAAAGAGATGATTTGGATGACAAAGTATTACTTCTTAAAAATGTACCAGATGTCCTAAAGTGAAAATTAATAACATAGGAGGAGAAGCCACAACATTTAATCTTATAAAAGAAATTGGGCAGGGGAAGCAACATTTTGGGGGGGGGGCACAGATTTTGGATAGGTAGAAATCCTAATATCTTTTTCTCCAGGAATCCAATCAATAAGATATTATCTGAATCATTATATAAAACACTTGAAGTGTTAGGGTTTAATTGCTATTAAGAAGAGGCCTAAAAATTAACAAGGATTAAGAGGCTGTTAGTAAAAATTTCTCTAGAATAAATAACTAGATAGGTAGTTATCTTTCTTGAAAAATATATGTGATCCTATTTTTCACTTATTGTACTAAATACAATAGAGTTTTAACAAATATGTTAATAAGCCTTTAACAGATCCAAGTATATCTTCATTTTTGATTCCTTTGTGGAACCAGACAAAATCTTCATCCCGTGCTAATTACCAATTTAATCAGTCAATGCTAAAAGGAAACCTTTTACTCTAATTATTAAAGACAGTAGCTGTAAATATTTGGCATGATGAATACATTTCCTGATCTAAGCTATAATTTATTAAGCATGAACATGAGGGAAAAAAAAGCCCTGAAAACAGTGTTCAATCAGCAGTGAACCTCAGTTAAAACAGGTGATTTTTGCTAGGTTTAAGAATAACAGCAAAGCAAACAGGCTGGGGATGTGGCTCAGTGGTAGAGCTCTTGCCTTGCATGCACAAAGCCCTAAGCTTAATCTCCAGCACCACAAAACGAACAAACAAACCAAACCAACCAAACAAAAAAACTCCCCAGTAATACAATTGTCAAATCATTGGGCAAAACAGCTGTTACAAAGATAGAAAATTATTTGGATTTCCTGCTCATTTTTTTTCAGTTTGTTCTTTTTAAAAGATAGTCCCTCCATTTGT
Organism: Dasyprocta punctata; assembly: GCA_004363535.1. Taxonomy (NCBI): domain Eukaryota; kingdom Metazoa; phylum Chordata; class Mammalia; order Rodentia; family Dasyproctidae; genus Dasyprocta; species Dasyprocta punctata. The sequence continues at coordinate 72,055 of RJWM01001660.1, read as the reverse complement.
ATAAAATTTAAAAATAGAGAAACTAAATTGCAACGTTGAAAGTCACAACAGTGATTAATTTTGATGAGAGTGGGAGAGTGTTGTGGGGAGGGGGTATCACTAGAAGGGGCTCAGGTTTTAGTGGGCCCGACTGTAACTGGTTGCCAGTAACACTGTTCTGGATTAGAGGTGCCTGCTCACTTTGTGAAGATCCATCAAATTGTGCATTTATAAGTTGCACATTTTTCAGAGTGTATGTTCTTTTACTTCAAATGATTTTACCCTAAAATAGAAAATCCTTCCAAAAAGATATGGAATGTACTTAGCATTGTATAAACCCCAAAGATTTTATGCTAATGTTTATAAGAAATAACAAGTTCTTGAAAACTTTCTTCATTAAGTCCTTCTACTCTCCAGAGACACCAGAACATCTACAATTTTTATGCACTAGGACTTTAACCAAAATAGGAAGCATAGACATTAGCTTTTGATTCCCATTCGCTTTAGAAACTTAGATTCTACTTACCAAAAAGGCGTATCCTCCTTCAGTTCTGTGGAGTGTGCTTGAGCTGCTAAATAAATGTACTGGTGCGGTACAAGCCTGGAGAAACAGAGCAAATATAAAAATTGCTATACTTTAAGGCATTTATTTTAGTTTAATTGTATATATTAACTCTATACTGCATTTATATATGCATGTGCATATATATTATACATATATATATATATATATATACAATACTGCATTTATCTATATAAACTTTAAAATAACTCATTCACTCAACCATTCATGTAACAAACAATTGTTGAGTGTCTTCACATATACCAAGTGGTACATGAAGCCATATGATACAACACTTTTTTCTCAAAGAAATTATGTAAACAAAAAAGTATAATAAACACCCCAAAATAATGAGTGCATAATAGAGGTATGGATCTAAGATTATGGGACTGGGAGGCAGAAGAGGCTTCCAACAGGAAGATGGCCATGTTTTCAGGAGGGCTGAGACTTCGGCTGAGAAGGAAGGGCGGGTAGGATCTCTGAAGGCAGCTGGAATGCGGAAGAATGAATTGAGAGGGCAGAACAGGTTTCTGGGACAAAACAACCATGTAACAGGGTTTGGACATGATGGAAATCAAAGGAGAAGTGAAGCAATTTCAGTTTGGAGAGAATTTCCAGCAGAATTGAAACACAGATGAAAGTTTGAGGCTTGCTGTGTTGCACACACTTTTTTAGGCACAGGGATACCTCTGTGTATAACAGAGACAAGAACCCAGGGCTCATGGGCTCCCAGTTCACTGAGACAAACTGATTCCAGGGACCACAGTGCTACTTAATGAGGTGCAGAGGGCCTTTGGGAGTCTGTACCAGAGGCACCAAATTGACCCAAGTCACAAAGATTTAAAAAAAAATTCAAGTCTCAGGGAAGTGACCATGAATGCAAAGACATTTGATGAGATTGCTCAGAGTGTGGACTACAAAGAGGGAGGAGCCAGGAGAGCCTTACTGGTGCTTAAGAAGGAGGACGCAATGAGAGAAGAGGAAGGAATCTCACCAGAAGAACCTGGCATTAGGAAAGATAAGTGAGGGTAACTTTATGAAGGAGGCTGTGGTCCAGCGTGCAGTGCTTTGGAATTCAAGCAGGATCCATGTTGAAAAGTGGTCATCTTTTTTGCTGTTGACTTGGTTAGGGCCTAGATGATCATGAAAATTTAGGAGCAATAGGGCTGGCCTGATAGGCTTTGCACACAAACATCAGTACTAATTTGCACAGTTACTATTTGAGTATGTACCTCTGCCATACTAGTTAAAAAGTTTGAAAACTTCACCCTCAATGAAGTATCCTATATGATAGTAGGTAATTATCCCATGAAACGGCTCTCTTAGGTGTTCTCAGATACCAGGGGTCTTAGTGAATGAAAGGTTCCTGCTGGTGATTAAAGTGTTTTCCCCTTCCTCTAGCAAGACTACTCCTCCCTTCCACATTTTTGAGGTATCTGGACATGCGACATCCTAGAGACAGGCATGATGAAAGGTGTTTCCTTGGGCTTACTTTGGAAGAAGGGCTGAGGACAGTGCAATGAGTACTGTGCTTGAATTCTAACGTTCATGAGGCCAACCTCTGAGTCCGCTCAGCTTCAGAGTCCCCGGATGACCTTGTGTTCTCGGTGTGGCTGTGCAGCCGGAAGACTCATCCGTGTAGGGGCCAGACCAGCAGCCACACTACAAATCCTGACTCATTAGCTCATTTTGGATTTAATAAGGATGATGGTAAGATGTGAGTTAATGTTTATTGAGATGCATGTTAGTGCTGTTCTGAATGCCTCATGAGAGCATTAATTCATTAAATCTTCTCGACAAACTTAGAAGGTTGTATTGTTTTTACCCAAATATTATAAATGACGTAACCAAAAATCAGAAAAAGTAAGGAATGTGTCAAAGACTATCTTTCAAAAAGTCAGGGCCTATCAGTGTTTCTTCTCCTGGCCACAGCAGAGACTACAGTGGCTCATTGATTTTCCAATTGCTATCCAAATCCCAAAACTGGCATTCTTATCCCATTTTATGGTGGTATCTGAAGGTATGCTAGAGCATCCTAAGCTGGAATAGCAAGAAGTAGACTCCATGTTGCATTAATTTATAGTTTCTAATTTTGATGAAAAATGTAGAATTTTATGTTATGGAATCCACGGAACCATGGCTTCTTTTCTTTTTTTTTTAATTTTAAAAACAAAACAATAGCCAGCACTTGGGAGGTTGAGGTAGGAGGAGCATTGTGAGTTCGAGGCCGGCTTGGGCTACAACACAAGCACAAGGCCAGTCTGAGCTACATAGTGCGACCCTGCCTCAAAAAACTAGGGCTGGGAGTTTGGCTCAGTGACTTAAGTGCCTGTCTAACAGGTGTAAGTTTGTGAGTTCGATCCCTGGTGCCACAAAACAAACAAAAACAAAAACAAAAACAAAACCCAGAATGTCAAAAAAATAGTAGGAAGTTAATACTAGTTAATATATTGTCTATCATTATTTTAGAGGTAGTTGTTTAGGCTACAAGATTTGAAACAAAAATGGCATGAAACAAAAATGTTCAAATAAACATTGAAAGCACAAACTATTCTTTTTGATGAAGTTACAGAGATTAGTAGTATAGTTATTTATCTTGCATGTATACATACACACATATGTATGTATACCCATATACATATAATATTTTTAATATAGGTTTTGGGAAACATCTATCTTTTATATATCTGTATATAATCTGATACTAATAATAATTGATATTAAAATTTTCAACATGTTATTTTTATTTACTCAGATATCATAATAAAGCATTATTAACTAAGATGCCCACCAGCAACTGGATAAATGCAATAGTTTTTAAATTGCAATTATTTTACCTAGATGTACCAATGGTATCTTTCCTTCATAGGATATAATTACATAATTTTTCAGGACTATAGTAATTATTTACTTAAATAATTCCAGCATTGGATATCATGGGTAAACCACGGTTCTCTTTTATAAAAAGCAGACTTTCTATCAGAGGGATCTTAATCATTACATAATGATTTGAGGACTTAGTTTCTTAGCATGTGCAGGTTAGAATAAATCATTAAAAATAAAACTAAAAACTATTAATAATATCACATGACTTCTCATCTAAAATTGTGAGATTTTTTTCATTATGATAAATTATGTATCAAAGAAACACCTAAGGTAACATCTGTACAAACTAAATAAATGAAGGTTGCAGGAGTTTGTGTGCTTGTTCAGACTATCATAATTATGACTCAGATTATATGCAGCTAGTCACCATGGTGTGAGCCAAGAGTGTCCTAGAAACTTTTAGATTTGCTGTGACATGAGTGATCTAGCTACAGTTCATAGTTAACCCCTTTGGTTTCTGAAAAACTACAGAAGATGGAGGTGGCATGCTAATTTATGAAGATTGATGATGTAAGGGTGTTTAGCCATACAATCAAGGTTATGGTTGAGTTTAGCCATACAATCAAGGTTATGGCTTCTAAATATCAGATCACTTAAAATAATCATCTACTATTAACTTTTATCTTTCAAAAACTATTTTCTGCTTTCAGTAATTTGACACTCCTTGCAAATATTCAGAAACTAACTGAGATCTAGGAATCTAAAGACAACGGATATAACATATAACAGAGCAATTTGTAACTTGTGCTGGGTTATAGTGTGATAATGAAACTGACTGTTTAAAATGGTCTTAAACTGACCAATTCCTATGCTCATAGATACATATTTTTCTATATTCTGAGGTTTTTTTCCTATCAAGTCTCTTCAAATATATATTGGGGGGAGGTTCTGAAAATAATCATAATATAAATGAATGAAAAATGCAGTGACCAGTTTTCTAAAGTGTTCCAAACCTGTGAACATGTATGATATCTGAAGAGCAGAGGGAAAAAGTGTGTATGATGAAAATAGATAGAGTGGGAAAAGATAGTTATTTCTGTCAGTGCTAAAAAGCTTAGAGAGTCACTGATTAAGGTCACTGCCAATTTTATCAATGAGGAAAGTGCTTTAGCAACCCTCCAAGCCCTCATTTTTGCCAGCTTCTGTGTATACTTGTGAAGATGGTACTGTCAATATGTCTATTATCAAACACAAAGAGGACTGAGGATCAAGTAGACTAGAAATCTTTAGCAGAAAGTCTAAGGTGTCTATAACCAACTCCAAACAATACATTTTATGTCTTCTTGCCTCTTGCCTCCTTAGGTCAACATCACCAATAGTAACAACAAAAATGAGAAGAAAAAGAAAAAAAGAAAAGAAAAAACTACCAACAACATTTGTCCTCAGTTTCTCTGAAAATGAAATCTAAAATTTTCAGGACAAATATCTCCTTTAAAGATTCACTAATGGAAAAACAACAGCTATGGACAAGAACTGGTAAAATCTAAACTTGAGCTACAAGTTAATATTCAAACATTAGATTTCTTGTCCATGGACAGAATAGCCTGCCTAGGTGCTCAAGAGCAGTTTATTAAATACTTTTCTTATGTATCAGCTCCATATAAGGGTGTAAAATGCTTCTAAATGGACTTTAGCAATGCCTGAGTAATGCAACTGGAAATTATAACAGGACAAAAAGGAAATGATTTCACATTAGCACACCCTTGAGTTTGTACAGATGCTGACATGTTCAAGCTCGTAGGTATCACAGTCTTCATCCAAGACATTGAGTTGCCTCAATGTAGAGAAAGTGGAGAACAATAAATGGGAGATGTGGCCTGCTCATTTGGCATTGATTGCTTAATGTCTTAGGAAAAGGAGGGTGACATCTACAAACATCAGTTTAAATGGGCAAGAGCAGATTTAACAATGAAAGCTTTAGTTAAGCAATCTCTGTGTTGAGATCCCCGTTTCCATTAGGGGGGTTGTAAGACCATTTTAAACCTATAAGGATAGTTTACCCACTTCCTTGATTTGACTCTAGTGTGTTCTCATCACATCAGAGTTCCCCTAATTTTTATTTGGTACAGAGTCCTATCCTGGCTGGTATGAATACTCACTACACTACTGTTACCCTAATTGTTCCTTGTGCTCGTTTCTCAGTTGTGGCCTAAGAGTTTCTGAAAAGAAGATATTTTCTGATGGGTAAAACAGGTCTCTGTGGTTTACTGAGATGCAAAACTAAGTGTCTCTGTCTTTGTTTCTCTGTGTCTGTGTCTGTCTCTGTCTGCATGTCTGCTCCTCTCTCTCTCTCTCTTTCTCTCTCTCTCCATTTTTCATAGTCCAGTTTTCAGCTTTATATCCCTTACCATCTATTTTAGTTACTTTTTCTTGTTGTTGAGACAAACTACCTGATGCCAAAAATTAGGAAAGGAAAGGTTTGTGTCTTAAAATTCTTGGAGGTTTCAGTCCAAGCTGGCTGCAAGGCAGGGTGGCGTGGCAGGACTGCCATTCATGGCGGCTGCCAACAGCAAGGCAAACTGGCAGGAGTGAGAAAAAATGCCTTCTTCCCACTCTTACACCATATGTTGGCTCTGCCCTGGGTGGGTGCAGCACTCACATTGTCAATCCCAGTGCTAGACAACAAACCAATCATGAACGCCAGACTCAGGCACATTCATGCCATGATTACATGAGACTTGGTGGGGCCACAGGACCACAAACCATAGCATTTCACCCCTGGCCCCCCAAGGGCTCATGTATAAACTTTATACAACAGATGTTTAGTCCATTTCTAAGAATTGCCACAGTCCTAACAGTTTCAGCATTGCTGAAAAGTCCAAGTCCCAAATCTTCTCCAAGATCTATGGCAAACTGTTAACTGCAACCTCCTGTACAAATGAAAACAAGTTAAACACTTCCAACATGTAAAGGCACAAGATAATCATTGCCATTCCAAAGGTTACAAACAAGGGAATACAAAGCATTTGGAACCAAAGCAAGTCTAAAATCCAGCAGGGCAAACATTAAGTCCTGTAACTGCAGATCCAGCATCTGAAACAATCTGTGGCAAATTGTGAGCTCCAAAGGGCTTGAGTGACTCCACCCCCATGGCACTTTTAGGGGTTTTAACTGCCATAGCTTCTCTCTTAAGCCCATTCTGCTCAATTCTTGCCAGCTTTTCTTGGATGATTCATGTTCCTGGCTTTTTCAAACTTCTGGGTTCTTCATTGCAATCTTGGTTTCACACTTGCAGATTCACATATTGCCCTCTGAAGTCAGAGTGGAAGCTCAGAATTCATACATTTTCCTTGCATTTAAAACCAATGCCATGTGAAATCAGGCAAGACCCACTGCAGGCTGGAGCAGTAGCCAGTCTTTCCTCTCTTTTGGTTGTAGGGGTCAAGTGCCTGGATCACTGAGTTCTCTGAACCTGATTGTGAGGAACAGATTCTTTATGCTGCTGCCATTTTGAAACCACCTGTGGCCTCTCTGGAACATGGCAATCTACAGCTTTTTCCTCTGAGCAAACTCTTTCACCTTTGCAGGCTTGAGGCTGCAAAAGGTGGAGAGCTGCTGCTTCCTGGGATGGCTCCAGACCACTTTTTTTATTCATTTGTACCTTCTCAGCAATCAGGGTCTCAGCTCTATCTTTACAGCCTACAGCTTTCTGGTCAAACAATGTTTTAAATCATCTTTCTGGGCTCTTTGCTCTTGATTTGCAACATAAGTCTGGCCAAAAAACCCCAACAATAGCCATGCCACTGCTTCAACATTTGACTGCCTTGAAATTTCCTTTGCCAGATTAATCAGTCCATTGCCCTTAACCTCAGTCTCAGGCAAAGCCTCTGGATACGAGCAGAATGCAGACAAACTTTCTGCCAAGCCATAACAAACATTGTGTGGAGTCCAACAACCAATGCAGTCCTTCTTCCCAGCAGAAACCTCCCGAGATTGGACTTTACTGGCAGGTTTTTTATCAGCCTTCTGGTCTCCTGAGCTTTGACCAGAATCTTCCCTAAAGAACAGCCTAAACTGTTCTAGTGCCACTCTTTCAGGCAATGTCTCCGAACATTTCCAAACTCTTCCCATAAGCAATTTCCAAGGTTTTTGAATCAGATGGTCAATAATAGTCATAGCAACAACCCCACTCCACTGGGACCAAATTGTGTCTTGGTTACTTTTTCTTGTTGCTGAGACAAAATACCCAAAATGAAGGAAGGAAAGGTTTATTTAGCTTACAATTTTTGGAGGTTTCAGTCCATAATCAGCTGACTGCAAGACAGGATGGCATGACACAGGGCAACACTTCAAGGCAGCAGCAAGCAAAAGCAGCCAGAGCAAAAAAGGAGAAAAAACAAGCCTCTTTTCCTCCCTTATATTGTATACAGGCCACTCCCACCCTATGTAGCACTCGCAAAATCTCCTTGCCCCCCTTTGCACAGGATGAAGATATTTACAAAGTAAAAATCCTGGCTCCCTGCTGAGTCTCTCAGTTAAACTTCTCAAGTTGACACAATGTATCAACCATAACACCATCCAAGAGTACAGTGTGAAAATATAATCTGCATCTGAGAATAGTATCTTTCTTTATCAGATCATTATCAATAACCTGATGCAGAGGTCCCTACAGCTCAAAGCATGCCCCATAGACTCCTGTGAAACTTCAAAGTTTAGCCTGATGGAAAAAGGCAAAACAAAACTCATATTTGCCTTTTCTGTGAAATGTCAAAGAGGATAGTGGATACTCGCTACTACTTGCTGAGTTAGTGGAAGGTATGATTCATAAACTAGTATCGTATGCTTCCAGAATGAATTGAGAACTTTAATCCTGCATTCCACCAGGACATCTGAGAGCAATCAATGCTTGAGGGGCTTGCAGTACTTTTGCTATTCAGGTCCACTTGAAAATTGTTAGAATTCTTGAAATCTGGGGAAGGACATGTGGTTATGACTGCTTTTCTGCATTGGTTTTGATTGCAAAACAACCAATATGAATTCAGGTTATTTACAGCATTACTGTTCTATTTTGCATTTGTTCATCATTAGGTCTGACTGTGTCATTGCACTGTAACAGTAATATGTGGATTGTTATTTTGTTCTTCCCAAAGTATTTCGTTATTGTGGGGTCTTTTTCTTTGGGAAAGAAACTGACTGAATTGTATATACCCCTAAGTGAACCACAGTCAAATAGTTTAAGAATCACTGCCATGAAAAGATAAAGTTTGAATCAAAAGGGTTTCATGAGTGGGGACTTAATGATGTTTGACTGTAGCCAGATACTCCTAGATCCTGGATCCAGGGGGACTGGCTAGAAAAGTGTTAAGAAGAAACAACCGTTTGACAGTCTGGCCCAGGGTCATCCTTGTTTGTACATTGCCTACAGCCTGAATTTGTTCCAATTTTGGTTTCTTATCCAGGTATCATGAGAACAATTAACTTTTTAAACTTAAAAACTGCTTTTGCCTAACATTACTAGAAATTCATTTTTTACTCAGAATGTAAATTACATTTTCTATTTTTCCTCAAACCAATGTAGCATTTCTTTATGCTTTTTATGCATGATATTTACAGTCTCTGACATTTTTATTTAGTAGTCAGCATTAATAAATCTTCATGAAAGTAACAGAATCATTGTGATTCTGTTAAAAATGCATCGCTTACAGTTCTTTGAAGAAGTATGAATGTTCATCTACAAAGACAAATAATCAAAGGAACAAATGCTGTCATGGATGCAATCTAATTCCTCTTGGCATTGGTGGAATTAATATATTTAATTAAACTGTTAAATGTTTTTCTGGGCTTCATTCTTTTCAGAATTTTAGGGTTGAAACAGTATTTTTAAAAAGTTACCTAGGCAAGAATATATATAAATCAGTCTATATTTATATTATATTCGGGTATTACTTTTCATACAACACCCCAAATTTACTAATGTTTTCATGGTATATTTCAGAAACATAGTATGTGCATTCTCCCTGAAGCCTGTGCTAAATTTCCCTTGTGGTACCTGCACTTAATACCCACTGATAGCTACAGTGGGAACTGAGTCCTTACTTCTTACAGGCTATACAATTTATAAACAAAATACATCCACATGTTTTATTCCCTAGAAGTAAGGCTTTGTTGCTCCAAACGAGATGGGCGCCCAGTCATACAATAACTAAGCAACTAATGAAATATAATGTGGCGTTACACAAAACAGAAAATAACCATTCTAAAATAATTCCATTTTAATTGAAAAACGTAGAAAAGTTATTTCTTACTGTATCTGTCCCATCACAAGACCTGAGAAAATGTTCGGTTCCACCCAATTTTTGACTTGCTTTTCATGGTTGATACATATATATGCTTTTTCTATTTTTTTCCCCCTTGAGGGAAACATTTAGGAGATGCTTAGATTTGGGTGAGAAAAAAGAAAACTGTGATATTGGTAAAAAGAGGTGGAAAACAAAACTTGAAAATATATTTATTGTATCAGATAAAATAATATTTAAAAATTTTATTGCATTTCATAAAAAATACTATAGCATGAAAATCATGATACTAATTTGTGGGTATCTGTGACCATAAGGTCTCGTATAAGCAATTCTTCCTTGTTTATTATTCGTAGAATTGTGTGTGTGTGTATGCATTCGCATGCTCGTGTGTATAATTAAAAAACAGCTCCCTTCTCACTTTAAATGCTGAATTAAATATCTATTTTCTCATTAAGTAATCCTTTTAAAGGAATTTCCTTTTTTAGTCTTATTATATAATTATACTTTCTTCAAAAACATGTCTTAAACATTAACACAAAATGTAATACTTTCGACCAAACCAAAGACAAATCAATATTGAAGAAACAACCTTGGAACACAAGAGAGGGTTACAAGTTCAACCCATGGGCATGTTTTTCACAGTTATTTGAGGAAAAAATGTAGAAATCACACTGGCAAAATTCTACAAAAAAGTCTTCTTACTAACAACAAAATTCCTCTACACTAATCAGATGCTAACAGGGAAACTTATGCAAAGGTTGATTTTCCAAGAACATGATTATTAAAATATTTGGGAGAGGTCATAGTACAAAATATAGTCTTCCTTTAAACCATCACTTAAGGTAACCAGATAAAGGTCGTGAGATGTTAAATACTATCAAATTTCCTCATATGTATATATTATAGAGCAAAGGCATTTTGTCAAGTCATAGTATTAGGAAGTTGGAGTTTTGGGAAAAAGAAAAAGAAGGAAAGAAGAGAAAAAGAAAGAACCTAGATAAATAAAGAGCAACTGAAAGATTCCACGTATTCCACCCCTGCTCAAAGTATTGTCCACATAATGAATATTTCAGGTGCATCTTGAAATCTTTGTATTTTTCAAAGACGAGTAGATAAGATGCATTTTACAATTGTTGAAGTGTTCTGATTGGTGTATATGTTGAAAAGACTGCCTCAAGATTGAAAGGCGTAATGTCCCTCAAAAGCCACAGCAATGAAATATTTATTATACCTTTCATAGAAAGAAACAACTAGATTTTATGACACAAAGCTTACTAATAATGCCAACAAAATTACATGTTTTGTGTTAAATGATTATTCTTAGAAGGTGAACCAGGTCATGTTTGTAGTAGATGATCAGAGAGAATAATGCAAGTTACAGTTTACAATGTTCTTGTAAAAGATAATAATGTATTTTCAAGCTTTGTAACACAGGGGACATAAAATCTGATAAAGATTTCTTAATAAAGATGATGCTGAACATTTTTTTCTGGGATTGTTTCTTTCTTTTTAATTTCAAAATTACATTTTTGTCAATATCAAACCCTGCTTGTGAGAACCTTTTGTATATAAAAATGCTGTAGCTATACCTTTGAGTATACTTTTTATTAAGCAAGGCAGAGACTCATGTGTCTCCAAATATTGCTCAAATCTCCAAAGCCAGCTGAATAAATAAACATTATGTGATCTGTAGCCCAAAAGTCTGCAAATGACTCCATATGATGTAAAAAAAGCTATGATTCCTTCTAAGTATTTCTTGGAACCAATGATCAGCAGTTTTGTTTAAGTTCTGGGACCCCTGAGCCTCCATAAAAATAACTTTGAAATATTATATTATGTGTGAAAATTTTACACACATGCACATTTATAATCAGTAGACAGGGCCTCTGCCCTTCTTCAACCTGATAATCAACCATAGGACGTACTCAAACATGAAAAAAGTAAAAGATTCAGAACTCTAAAGCACATAATCTTAGTGCCATTTAGAACCATGTGTCTTTCTGAAATCCTCTATTACTGCAAATCTCCTGGTTGCATTTTCTATGGAATTGTCTGTTTCTCATTATCAAAGTCTAAAGAAATTTGATACAGTCATGTAACACTTGGCAAAAGAGTGTTAAGAGAAATGCATTCCAAAGCGTTCAGCTTATCTTTTCTTTCCAAAGCAGTAACTACTGTCTGACTTTTCTCCTCTGTAGAAGCCAGTTGGGAGGATGAAGAAAAAAAATCAAACCAAAGTAAATTAAGCAGTGGCTGTGTGCCTGAATCAATCACAGACGTCAGCTTTTAAACAATGAATTGTAGTTAACAGGCACGAGGGCAACATTAACATGGTGAAGTCTTACTCTGTAAAGTCACCTTTTGCTTATAGAATGTGTATCAATGCCATTCTGTGAACCAAGTATTCCAGAACAAGATGGTGTGGCTGAAGTCTGAAATTCTCAATGCCTGGACCTGTACTAATCAGATGGCAACTGGCCTCAGTAAATCAGACTAGGAACTCCCAGAGAAGTTCTATTCATACAATTTCTTCTTTCTTTTTTCAGAACTCAGGACTACATGTCATCCTTTCTCAAGAGTGATGATGTGAAAGAAAGTTCAGGGTAAAAGTGTGAATAGCAGTTTCAAAGGCAGTTCAGTGTATCTTATTTCAACAGGTGTTTTTTTTTTCTGCTCATATAAGTCAGTTAATTTATTCAGATATCACGCAAATAGTATTCAGACAACTCTAGATGCACATCTGATCAATTAAGACAGAACTCTGTTTTTGCAATTGAAGCTTTTAAAAAGCATTATAGTTAAAATACACTGCAAAGACATGCTGGGATAATTGGTTGTCAAAGTACATTGGTACCACTGAGTAGTCTTAAAATAGCAGGAAATGCAACTGAATCCTGGAAAGGAAAGCACTATTTCACTTTTTCAAATAAAACATATTGCACCTCTGAGTTCACAATAGGATATTTGCTGAGAGCCTGTAATTAACTCATAATGATGAGAACCACAGTAATAAACATTTCCTTAGCAAAACATTCACTTGTTTTCATAATTTTGTACCCTTGTTATTTCCTTGTCAGTTTTTGGTTAGCTTGTCATTATTAATCAAAAATTAATGCAGAAAGAGCAAATCATTTTTCTACTGGGGGACTATCATTTTAACTTTACCTAAAAGAAACACTTGATAGAAACTATTGCATCATCAGAACAGTCATACGGCATGTGCAGAAATAAGGGGATATTTTTGATATATACATAAAATTGTTTTACTTCAGAAACTTAGAATCAACAAAATCAAAATGCCTCTCAATTGTAGTCACCTATAACAGCTGCTTCCTGACTCATCTCCTCCTGCCTGGCCTGTGCGCAGCTGTTCGATTAATCTTCCCAAATACCTTTTCATCATGTCACTCCCTCACTTAGAACCCTTCAAGAGCTGCCCAATACCAATACTACAAAGTCCACATTCCTCACCAGGCATTAAGGCCCCACTGCAATCTGGTTCCAATTTTCTTTTCTTGTCTCATTTCCCGCTATTCCTTTATAATGTAGCAGGCTGCATGAATTCTCTGCTCCAGTCTACTCAGTCTCCTTTGAAAAAGTTGTGTGCTTTCTTCTTTTCCTGTTATTTCCTCAAGTTGTGCTTGCATTCTGTATTTCTGACACATCCTCAAGTTCTGGTTTGGATTCTGGAATATACTGTCAAGTATTATTAGCTGTTCTGCAAATGCATCTCAGCTCTGCATGAGACTGCAAGCTCCATGTGAGTAGGAATTTAGCTCAGACTTCTTTGTATCTTCTACCACTTTTAGTATAATATCTAAAGAGGAATTCAATAAATTGCTACTGATTGATAAGACAATGGTTATTATAATACCCAGCATCTGACCTCAAGTGTCATTTAGAAATACTGTACCCAATTTGTTACCAAAACCCACAATTACCCCTTTTAATTTCCCTATAACTTTCCTCAAGGAAGAATTAGGCAATGAGTAAAGTCAAAAAATCTTTCAAAATATTTTTGGGCTGAGTTTGTGAAACCTATAAGTCTAAACTTAATTTATTGCATATAAAAATTAAGTAATTGTAGTGCATGTGAAAATAATACATTTAAAGCTACATTAGATATTCAGCATTAATTGGATACACCAAGCAATCAGAATTACAGGGTCCAGTTTCGACATTTGGTTCAGTGGTCTGGCTTGGCTCCAAGGCTTTCGTAGTTACAATGGCCCACTTGGACTCATTACTTTTGCATTGGTCCTCTGCCATCCTTTCTCCTGAAGCAGTCAGAACCACATTTCTGGAGAAAGTTAGATCATGTTGCCCCTCACTTAATCCTGCCAGTGGCTTCCCCACCACACCTGAGTAAAGCCTGGTCTCTTTCCACAGTTCACTGGGCCTGCTGTTTAGATCTCATTCACCACTCAGCCTCCCTTCTCTCACTATCACTAGCCTACAGCCACCCTGACCCACTTTTCTCTGCTCCTCTTTGATTACTGTTCCCTAGCCCAAAACTCTACCCTTGATTATTATTTTTTTTCTGACTGGTTCCTTAATGTCATTTTCAAATATTCCTCCATAAGTGCCCCATATGAAAAATAAGTGTCTCTCATTACCCCATCTTACTCTCTATTATATAACCCAGTTTAAAAAAATTGCCCTTACTGGTATCTGAAATAGTCTCATTTATTTATTTATGTGTCCACATCCACTTCCTTCCACTAGAAGTATACACCATTGACCATAGTATCATGTTTGTTTAGATAACTATTGTGTCTTCCCAAAATTGTTTGGCATGGAGCAGGTGACCAATCATGTCTGTCAAATAAACTATCCTAATCTCATATCCGGTAAGGACCGAGATAAGCCTGAAGCTCAGGCTGGTCCAACCCAGTGCTGTCTCCTCCATTGTGCAGGTGTGGACTGAGCCCCAGACATCACATGTCATTTACCATTCACTGCTGCTTGCTGACTTTCCCTGGTGTATACAGAAGTTCTCAGGTCAAGATAGAGGTAAGAGGGAAAGTCATGATGCCTTCTGGTCCAGGAAGAGCATACTGTACCGGATAGTCAGAGAGAATTGTGTCTTCCTCCTTGTCTCACTGTTTTCCTTCTCTTCCATTTTCTTCCTTCCCCTCCATCCCTTCCCATCCTCTCTCTTGCTCTCCTCCTCCTCTCCCCCTCCTCTATCCATTTCTCCCTTATTTCTCTCTTTTTTTTTTATAGTACTTACATAACTATTAATGTGAGGCTCACTCCATAAATGTTAGACATAAAGATTCGAAGGGCAGGACAACTAGTTTCTACATTTTAAATATTGTTCATGTTCCAAGGAGCTTTGCATAGCACAAACAATGACCTGAAATTTAATTAGATCTGCTTCCTACACTTCCTTATGAATTCAAGAAATTATGACTCACTTGCCTCAGTTTAAAAACGGAGCTGAACGTTTGTCTATAGGGTCCTTATACTGAGACATTCAGAGGAGACATAAATTATAACTGGCACTTAATAAATGATAATTCTTTAGTATTGTTGTTTCAATTTTACTTGTTTTGAATTGAATTTTGGGGAATTGTTATCTAAATCTAAAAAAGTGCATACCAATTTTAAACTTGAACCAATAATATTACCTTATGTTTATTTGGAAAATGTTGGCTAATAACTTGTGGTATTTTGAAAATAAAACTAAACATTAATATTACTATTGTCAGACTTTAGTCAAAACTCACAGAAAGCTTCCAGTGTCTTATAACAGAGTGACACATGAGACAGTGACAATTTTACTTCAACCTACTTTCATTAGTCAGTTTACACAAATACACCTTTAAAAAACAGTTCATGAGTGTTTCTTTATGAATTGAAATAAACTCAGTTATTACATCCTTATTTTCCTTATATTTCTCTACATTGGCTTTTCTATACCAACCAAAGTATAGACACAATAGATTATTTCAGTTCCTAAGTAAAGAAACAAAAAATAAAAAAGAAAATTCAGACTTGTTTACATTCAAATCAAATCTCCACGCTGGCTGAAATATACCCTACCATCTATAATGTTAATCTGAAAAGACAGGTTTTGGGAACACAGTTTTCCTGCGTGAACTCATCATTACTCAGCACGGACGGTGCCCATCTTGGGATCCTCAGTAAACTATGACTAGCTCAAAAATCAGAAAAAAAATATACAACAATGCCACAGTGATGGATTCCCTGGGCTCTTCTGATGTAAAATGACTGAAAGTGTTAAGTTTGTCAGAAAAAAAGAAATTATGAAACACTAGCAAGGCTCTGACAAAGGCAGGCAAATTATGCTTCTTGTTATAGAGATTGTTTTGAGGATGTAAATGGCTACCATGTCATGATTCTGCAACAATTTATTTGCAATTTAACAGCATAGTAAAGTCAAACATTACCATTTATTGCCAGTTGGAAAGGGGAAAAATGGGAAACTCTGTGTCTAGGGAGGAATTCTGTAGTCTGGCACATTTGTTGGTTCTTAAATTAAACTGCTTTTCTCAACGAGTTTGCCTAGGAGTGTGCAGTAGCCCAATGTTCTCCCACTAATTTGGATTGCTTGAGGCCATGGAATCACTGAGTGGTTCCATTCATGAACAGCAGATGATGCATGACAAAGCTGTAGTGCTCTTAGGAGGAAGTTAGCTCTGAAGAGCTGTACTATACCAGAGGGGGTTTTGAGAAAACTTCTATCCAGGCTACAAATTGTAGACATTGATTTGAAATAAATTGTGACGGATGATCAGTCGATGATGATTTCCATAATCATTATGCCGTCAGTAATTTATCAAGGTAATGATATTTGTGTCCCGGATGTCACATTCATCCTGTACAGAGGGACTGAAGAACATGCTGCTATTTTTAAAAGCCTTTATTAAGAACCGACTGGTTGTGTTATACTTCCAACCTTAAGGTAATCAGTGGGACGGCTACAAGTGAATAAAACATTTTAAAAATCCTGCTAGGTTTGTAATAAAATTCTTTTGACAAAACCTTCTATTGCACGAAGGCAGAGACTTATGCTTACAGCATTTTAATTAAATCTTTCTTATCAAGATTGCTCAGCGTAGTTTGCCAGTATGCTTTGGAAAGCGGTATTATAGTGTGCTGGGCAAAGCAATATGCTGAAGGCCCTTCTCTTAACCCTCTTGGACCATTCCTTCCCCATATCCTTTCCTTCTGGATAGCAGTTATTTCCTAACAACTGTGATTTTTTAGCATGTGTGTAGTCAACAGATGCATCCCTATCCGGCGTTTACTCCTGTTAGATTTAAAAATTGCTGAACAATATTCCCATCCTTATTCAGAAAAAAGCTAATGACATTAAACACTAAATGTCATAAGTATCTCTTCACCAAAAGTGAAAGTGAGCTGAGAAAGTCAATGAGAGTGATATAATTAGCAAAATTAACGTGTTTTGAGACTGCCATTATAAAATGAATTACGATTAGATTGCAAATGTTATAGGATCATTTATATTTTCATATAGCATGGTTTTATATATATATATATATATATATATATATATATGTATATATCTCCCAATATCATTTTGAGAATTCATGAATAATTCTAGTTTGGCAGCTGAAAAACTTTAAGAAAAGTTAACATAAAGGAAAGTACTTGGGTTGAAATCAGAAAATAATACACATGCATATAATACACACCCAGGGGGTCTACAACTAAAGATCAAATAATAGATAAAATTACCTAACATTGAATACATACATCTCAGCTTTTCTAAATGCTCAGAAATAAATAGGGAAAACTATAGACCTACAAATTTCTGTTTGTTTAAAAAACACATTTGTCTTTACTAATCTGAAGTAATTTCCATGACTTCGTGATCCCAACTGCTAATGTAATTGCCTTCTGTATGGCTTATTTCCCTGTTTTTATTATTGCCTTATTTACTTTCATTGTAGTAAAGTATGCATAACATAAAACTTACTGTTTTAACTATTTGTGATTGCGTGGCTGACTCGGAGGCAGTAAGTACATTCAGCTCTGTTTCCATCCTGGCTTTCCCTAGTGTTCTTACTTTTAGGCTAACACTTCAATGTGTAACCTATAAAATAGGGGTGATAATTATAATAGAAAATTCTTGTTGGTAGTGTGAGAATTAGATGATATGTGTCTACCTTGCCTGGAACAAAGGTTGTGCTGAAATACATGCCCTCATTCCTTGGAGTTCTTTGTAATCTAGATGTTGTCTAACTCTTCTAAGAGCAAAAATAATTATTGAGCTATCACAATAGAACTACAATTTATTTTATAGAAAATAGTATGTATTACAAATGCTTCCACAAATATTTCATGAAAACATCACTGTAAACCCTCATGTGACAAATAAGAAGGTAAAGTTTTATTTTCTGACTTTGCAAATGAGGAAAAGGAGCCCTTGAAAATTTAAGTCATTGATCCAAGAGTCCATAGTCAGAAAGTGGTAGAGATAGGAACTGAACAAATCACTTGCCATTTAGGAGATACTCAGTTACAAACGTTCACTGAATAATTTAATGAAGTAAAAAACCTTAGGGCTTCTGACTTTAAGTTTCCTTTTCCTACTACACAAAACTAACTTATCTGTGTCCAACCAATCAGGTGTCCACACAACACTAGATTTGTGTCCATCATTTAGTTAGTACTCCTTTTTACCAAGCCCTTCTTTTGAATGGTCTAAAAAAACCAAAGACTCACAAGAGGCGTTGGCCTGTTTTAATTCTTTTTTATTCCCCTGTCATGGGGATAAAACTCTAGAGTGTGCATGCTAGGAATACACTATACTACTGAGCTACATCACCAGTCCCCTCTTTTAATTCTTTGAATTTAACTTTTCTTGGTTTGATTTGAAAAGAGTGCTCTTGGTAAATAAATTTGGAGTTCTGAGTTTACCAGTCTGATTAACAGGCAGGCTACTGGCTTTAGAGATCATTTTAAATACACGGTACAACCTTTCTTCATGCACGTAGAAAGTGTTTGTCCAGGGACACATAGGTTTTTAGACTTAAAAAAAAATCTTAATGGACACTATATTTTATGTACTTCTTTCCCTCTGAGCAAGGTTTAGAATTTGGAGAATGATGAAAGAGGTACTAACTTCACACTATACTAAGGTTTCCCTAAGTGGATCTTTAGTTAGGTAAATATTTCTTCTCCTTAAAGTGGATTTACTGTTGTTTTTGAAAACTATTGTTTATCTTTGAGGAATACATATACATATATATATATATATATATATATATATATATATATATGCTTGATTCAATTCTTTCTTGTTGGAATACCAGGAAAAATGAAGTATGCCTATCTTATGAAATGAAAGGGAAACTGTAAGAAGATCAGATTTGCAATGACAAGACCTTTACCAATTTGTTACATTTGAAGTATATAAGATCAGCTTTTTATCACTGGGACCAAATACTCAAAATATGCAACTTAATGGGAGAAAGGTTTATTTTTGCTCACAGTTTCAGAGGAATCTAGCCCTCAATCAGTTAGAAAAACTGAAAGGTTTAATTTGGATCCTGGTCTCTGAAGTTTCAAACCATGGCTAGCTGGCTCCAAGACAAAAACACCACGGAGGAAGGCCTGGTAGAGTTGCTTAGCTCGTGGTAGTTGGGAAACAAAGCAGGGAAGCAGGGCCAGAAAGGAAGGGAAGGGGCCAGAAATAGACCCCAAGGTCAAGGTGCCATGATCTACACACACCCAGACACATGCTTTACCAATGTCCTGAATGGTTTCCGAGCCAATCAAGTTGACAATCCACCTTAAATGGCAAAAAAGTGCTCATCCTGAAATCTACTAATGAAATAATCTATCCTCATGACATAACTTGAGTCTGGATAACTTAGAATTTGGGATGTGGCCACTACAATTGATTGTGTCCTATGGGCTGAACTATGAGGGTGTTGGATGAGCATGGAACATAAATGCTACTGTGAGTTGGACTCATGGACAGTGGGTAGATTTCCCCTAAAGAAAGCTAAAAAGTCATATAAAAGTTCATAAAAGAAAGTACTCTATCAACAGTGAGAGGACATTAAATAGTTTCCTGGCACAAAGATAAGAAACAAGGGACTCCTTATAGTGGGTAAAGAGGCTAACACACATGTTAATAGAGGCATCTCTCTTGGGGAAGTGGGGGCAGAAAAGGCATTGAGAGTAAATCAGTGGTCCACAGAACACTTGCACAAGAATGACCTAGGATGGAAAAAACAGTTGATCCCTTTCTTCCTGTTGATTTTCATCCTGGGTTTACCCTCTCCTTCAGAAGCTAATCATAGGAGGTGAAATACCTCCAGTGGCAATGCGATTTGGAAATCACATCATTTTTGAGTGATGGTGAAAATTGAAAATAAGGAAATAAAAACTATTTCAAGAGAAAAGTAATTTGGATTAGGTATTAAAACATTCTAGAAAATAAAGGATGCTTTATTAGATAATGGGGAAATTTCTATGAAAATTATCTCACTCATTATATCAAGAATATTTTCATGTTACACCTTAAAATGTTGAATATATGATGGCACATAATAAAGAAGCAGTAATTTACATATGCGAAAACACTTTATGTGACTTTATACAAACAAACTTGATAACCAAGAAGGAATGGGCAAATTCTTGGACACATATATATACCTTACCACGGCAGACTCATTAAGAAACAGGAAACTTAGACAAATAAAAAGTGCTGATTAAATCAGTAACAAAAGATCTTCCACCAAAGAACAGCCCAGGATCAGATTACTTCACTGCTGAATTCCACTAAACATTTAAATAATTAATGCAACTATTTTAGAATTATTTTTTAAAAAACTAAAGAAAAGGGAATTTTCTTAAATTTGTTTATAAATATAAAACAGACAAGAACACAACAACAACAACAAAAAAAGAAAGCCAGTAACTTTGATGAACAAAGGTGCAAAAATCCTCAACAAAGTTCTGGAAAACTGAATCCAACAGTGTATTAAAAAGATTATTCAACATGACTAAGTAGAATTCATCCCAGGAATGTATGAATGGTACAATACATGGAAATCAATAAACATGATGGAACACATCAATAGAATGAAGAACAAAACCTATAAAATCATTTCAAGAGTTGCAGAAAAGTCATTTCATAGAATTAAACAGTTCGAGGCCGGCTTGGGCTACAACGCGAGTGTAAGACCGGCCTGAGCTACATAGTGCGACCCTGCCTCAAAAAACCAGGGCTGGGAGTTTGGCTCAGTGCCTTAAGCGCCTGCCCTGGCAGGCGCGAGGTTGTGAGTTCAATCCCCGGTGCCGCAAAAAAAAAAAAAAAAAAAAAAAAAAAAAAAAAAAAAAAAAAAAAAAAACAAAAAAAAAAAACAAAAAAAGCCAAAACAAAACAAAAAAAAGAATTGAACAAATTAGATATAGAAGGAATGTACCTCAACACAATAAAGCCATATATAACAAGCTAATAGTTAATGTTTTTTTGAATGAAGAAAAGCTGAAAGCTTTCTCTCTAAGACCTGGAAGAAGTCAAGGCAGTCCACTTTCACTGTATTCAACATAATATTGGAATTCCTAGTCAGAACGATCAGGCAAGATAATGCAAAAAATTTCATTCAAATTGGAAAATAAGTCCAATTATCATTGTTTGCAGATGATATGATTTTATATATAGAAAACTCTAAAGATTCCACCAAAAATGATTAGTACTAATAAATAAATTTGATAAAGTGGTACAGTATACTATCAACATACACAAATAAGTAGTGTTGCTGTATGCCAATAGCCAACTATCTGAAACAGAAATGAAGAAAGCAATCTCATCCATAATAACTAAAACAAAATATATCTAGGAGTAAATACAAGAAAAGAGTTGGAATATCTCTACACTAAAAATTTGTTTTGAATAATAAAATAAATGCAACATGATGCTCAAAAACATAAAAACATCCTATGTTCATGCACTGGAAGAATCAAATAGTTACAATGTCCAGACCTCCCACATTGAGATACAGACTGAAAGCCACCTCTATTAAAATATAGATGATGTTTTTCTCAGAATTAGAGGCAACATAAAATCTGAAGGAGCCTCAAAAATTGCCAATGGGCCAAAGCCATCACTGACACAAAAATAGGATAATTGGAATGCAACAGGGAGTCTAGAAGCAAACTGATGCAACTAAAAGTGCTACGAATATGAAAACAGAATTTTTAATAAATGGTGCAGAAACACTTGGATATCCATATGCAAAAGAATGAAACTGGACAACCGTCACCTACAACTTGAAGACTTCAGTGTAAGAATGAAACTATAAAAACAATGAAGCTACTAGGAAAAAACATAGGTCAATGCCTCAGGACATTGGAATAGGCAAGGATTTTTTTTTTTTTTTGGATAAGATCTCAAAACACAGGAAACAAAGAAAAAATAGTCAAGTAGAATTATGCCAAATCAAAACTCTCTCTACAGTGAAGGAAACAATCAACAGAGTGAAGACAGCCTGGAGAATGGGAAAAAATATTTGGAAATTGTACATCTTCACAAGGGGTTAATATTCAGAATATATAAGAGACTAGAAAGGCTGCAACATCAAAAAATAACCAAATTAAAAATGGATAGTAGACCTAAATAGACATTTTTCAAAAGAAGACATATAGTTTGCCAGTGTGTATATATATAAAAAAAATGCTTAGCATCACTAATTGGGGGGAAATGCAAATCAAAACCACAATGAGATGTTACCACATGTCAATAAGAAAGGCTGGGACCAAAGAGACAAAAGATAGTAAGGGTTGGTGAGGATGTGAAAAGAAAAGGAACCCTTGCACACTGTTGGTAGGAATAAATTAGTGCAGTCATTAATAAAAACAGTATGGAGGTTCTTAAAAAATTTAGAAATAGAACTCCCATATGATCCAGAAATCTCATTATTTGGTATGCATCCAAAAAAAAAATGATACAGTATGTTGAAGAGACATCTAGAATGCCCATATTAATTTTAGCCCAATCCTGGACTTGAAGTTATATTACAAAAACACAGAGATAAAAACAGCATGGTTATCTATCTTGTGTGTGTGTGTGTATGTGTGTATATATATATATGTATATATATATACATATACATATGTCCACATATATATGTGTACCTACATACAATCTTTTCCCTTCTTCCTTTTTTCCTTTTCCCTATCCCAGTTGCTCTTTCCTTTTGAGCACTTTATTTCCTTTTCATTTTCTGAACAAGTATTTCTAAGATAACAATATGCAATATTTTAACTACTGTTAATTTCCTACTTTTTTTGAAATTCTGCATCATTTCTATTTTTTTTAAACAAAACAAAAAACCAGCATGGTACTGACACACACACACACACACATACATACACACACACCACAAAAAGACAGGAGGATCAGTGGAATAGAATAAGCAGAAACAAGTCCAAGTGTATTCAATTATTTGATCTTTGACAAAGGAACCAAAGTATACAGTGGAAGCAAGCTAGTCTTTTAAATAGATGCTGTTGAAAAACTGGCTAGCCACAAGCAGAAAATTAAACGTATCTCTCCACATTTACTAAATGAAAATTGAAATGGATCAAAAAACTAAATGTTGAAACAGAAACACAATCTGCTGGAAGATAAAATAAGTAAAACTCTTCAAGTTATAGGCATAGGCAAAGATTTTCTGAACAGAACCTCTTTTGCAAAGGAAATAGTACTGAAGATAAAAATGTAGGATAATACCAAATTAAAAAGTTTCTTCACAGCAAAGAAACAACTAATAGAATTAGAAGAAAACCTCCAGAATGGGAAATTTTTTCCCAACTATTCCTCAGCCAGAAGACCAATACCTAGAATATATAAATGATTCAAAAAACTAGACCTCCTGATAAAAGATTTAGTCAAAAAATGGGCAAGTGGCTGGGGATATAGCTCAGCAGCACAGCACCTGGTTGTGTTTGAACCCCAGTACAAAACAAAAACAAAAGCAAACAAACAAACAAAAAGAAGGGCAAGTAAAATGAATAGACATTTCACAGAAGTATAAATGGCCAATAAATAGAGAAAGAAATACTCAACATCACCGACTTTTAGAAAAATGCAATTTAAAACAACACTCAGATCTCACCTTAACCCAGAAAGAATGGCCTTCTTCAAGAAATCAAGTAATGACAAATACTGGAAAGGCTTCAATAGAAAATGAAGCCTGCTACACCGTTCATGGGAATGTAAGTTGGTAGGGTCATTTTGGAATACAGTATGGAGTTTCCTCAAGATATTATATTAAGTGATACATACATTCCCATGTTTATAGAAGCATAATTAATAATAGCATAATAATAGCTGAACCTAAGAAGCAATCTATATGTCTATAAACAGTAGAATGGAAAAAGAAAATGTGATATTTACACAATGAAGTACTACACTGCCATAAAGAAATATAAACTTGATTCATTTGTAGAAAAATGAATGCATATTGAGACCATAACTCAAAATGAAATAAATCATACATGCAAGCTTAAATATATCATGGTTTCTCTTGTACAAGAATCCTGAAGTATAAATAAAGAGTGAAATGAGAGGTAGACAACAGGAATTGGGGAGATAGATCTTTTCCTAATGAGAAGGGGATCAAGAGATGGAGGGGTGGGGGAGTAAGAGGAGGGAAAAGTGATAAAAAGGAAATAAATAAGGTACATAAAGCAACTGAATGCTTGTATTATTTGGTTGATTTTGCAG
Organism: Dasyprocta punctata; assembly: GCA_004363535.1. Classification (NCBI taxonomy): domain Eukaryota; kingdom Metazoa; phylum Chordata; class Mammalia; order Rodentia; family Dasyproctidae; genus Dasyprocta; species Dasyprocta punctata. The sequence goes on along the minus strand of RJWM01001660.1, from coordinate 47,652 downwards.
GCCAACAGTCTGAGCATCTTTTGGGAGGATGACAGTATGCAATGTAGCAAACACGGGGAATTTCCTTCTATCTTGCCTTTGAAAGCCAGTATTGTTCCCACTGTTTTGCTTTGTTATGATTAATTGCTTTGCTTTGGTTTTATTCTGTTTTGTTTTTGGTTTGATTTTGCTACACCTGATGGAATGGACAACTCTTGTGAAGATAACAAGATATACTATGGTAGTTATTGTTGTTTTCCTAGTATCCTGCTTTGAAGTTCTGTACCAATTATGCTGCCTTGCTTTGATTGGCTTTGTTCTGTTTTGTTTTGTTGCATTGTACTATCTTTTAAATAAAAAATGAAAAAGGACATTAAGATGTGCTATGTAGATGTACTAACTTCATACAAAGAATGTAAACATTATGTATGACAAACATGTACCAATTAAAAATAGCCAAAAAGGAAATATAAATATCCATTAATTTACGAATGTATAAAGAAAATACAGTATACATGAACATTGGAAAATTATCCTAAAAAGAGTGAAACTCTGTCATCTGTGAAAACATGGCTGGAACTGGAGTTCATTATGTTAAGCAAGTCAGGTAGGAAAAAACAAGGACTACATGTTCCTACGCATATGTGGAATATGAAAAATGTTGATCTCATGTAAGATAATAGTAGAGCTGTGCCTGAGGAGAGTTGGGGCCTGGTACAGGAGAGGTTATTCAATGAACTAAGTTATAATTAGCTAGGAATAAGACATTCTGTATGCCTTTATGTAGTCGGGGTAACCATGGATAACACTAATGTACTGTGTATTTCTAAAAGCTAGAATAAAATATTTTGAATATTTTCGCATAAATAAATCATAATTATTAGAGGAGATAGAAACATATAGCCTGTTTTAAACATTGTTCAATGTATACATGTATTGAAACATCAAATGGTATCTAAAAATATTTATACCTTCATGCACATATGCATCAGCAAAAACACATCAACTAAATTTAAAACACTGAAGGAGAACACATGTACTCATGCAAACAATATTTTTAGTCATGTTAATAATAACATCGTTATTTTACTAGCATGGAAATTTGTAACAATTGTAGTTTAAAATTTAAAACACCCTTCACTGTATCAAGTATTATGGTGCTATAGAAACATGGATTTTTGTTAAGATTTGAAAATTTTGAGAAATGTAAACTTCCTATACCTAGGAACAAATGTCATTTAAAATATTTTAAATGTCACTTGAAAGAAGTAAATACGAAAATTTATTCCTAGCCATATTTGATACAAAATGCATGAAATTTCTATTAAGGGAGTATAAGATGATTTATTTTGTGCTATTAAAATTTTATCTCTTGTTATTCAATGCATATTAACTGCTGACATATAGTTAAAGCTTTCAGAAACATATTTGCAACTTACTTGATTGTGGAAAGAGCTAGTGGTAAGCAATAGAAAAATGAGAATTAGGACTAAGGAAAGTGGAAGACATGAAAATAAATACAGAGATGAAAAGAGATTGGTAAGGAAGAAATAAACTAACAAACTAGAGAACTATGGGAAGAAGAAAATATAAGGTCATAGAGACAGAAGAGAGAAACAACAAAAAAAAAAGGGTAGAGAGAGAACTTTCAATCCCAATATGCAGATAAACCAAAAATAGTAACTATGCCTTGTCAATCTAGGTTTCTCTTAAGGGAAAGTAAGTCAATTTCAGTGTTTTCCTCAATTCATGGAAGAACTACAGAGATTATCCTTGTGTCTGTCAAGAGACCATAATGAGTATTTCAGAATTTTCAAAGATAATTCAGAAAAATACCAACAATGTCTGTGTAATGTCATGTAAAAGGACCTGGGGAATCTCAACATACATCAACTTGAAGGATGACACCATATTCCATTAGCTTGCTTTTGCTTTGACTTTTAAAGTGGCTTTTAAAAACATTTTTGAATTTTTAAACACATTAAGAAACACTATAATGCTTTTTAGTGTGTGAGTATGTAAAGTACATTTTTTTTTCTTCAGCATAATGAAATCTAATTAATCATTTTCTGTGGAGATGTTTTTTAGATGACTTATTGTGACAACAATAAGAAAATGACTTTGTTCACCATTACTGAGAATGTTTCTGTTGGGGCAACAATATAATTTTGTGAAGGCTTGCACACATTTTTATTAGCTTTATTTATACAACATACACATGAAATTAATAGTCCAACAGAGATGCTTGTAAACTCTCTCATCCATTCTCAGGATGGGAGTTATTGCTTTATATTTTAAACAAGAAACTGATTTATGCAACTATTTCAGTTATATTAATTTCTTTTCCATTCATAAGTAAGGGAAATAGTGTTTCCCCTTTAGTTGTAGACTCAAATACTAAGCATTTTCATCTTCTCATTGTTTCAGTGATGATTTGGTTACCCAGAGGACTCTCTGTACTGTGGCTAAGATAGGAGCGCTTGGTCATACTGTTTATGAGTGAATTGTAAGTTTTAGTGCCAAATAGTTATTTCCTGCTTATCCATCTGGAGTTCACAAAAGCAAATGAATATGTGGGTTGTTCTTTCTGTGCAAGCCAGTTGATTCATACAGAAATATGTAGTCCTTCTCATAGAGTCATGGCATCTGATCTCACAGTTTCTAACAGCAGCCTGTATTTTCTACCACCATTCTAGTATCTAAGAAGTTTGGGGCTCCTGTGTGGTTCTACGTCCTTACAACCGTATTTTCATCAGCTGTCAAGACTCAGGCCTGACCCTAGTGTTTTCTATACTAAAAACATTCTCAGGACCCTCAATACTTTTCTTCCTTAATGTATGAATTCGTTTGGATTTAGGCATTTCTGACTTTTATTATAATATTACTCTTGTCATTAAGAATCATGGTAACTAATGAATCTAAAATCTTTAGTATTCCTTTTGATGTTGAGATTGATCTCATGATTGACATACGTCACGGTAAAATCACTCAGCTTTTCATTAATATATGGTGTTAACACAAGCAAATAGAATAAATTTTGAAATAAATTACCATTGAGTTATATATTATCATTGAGTTATATATTGAGCATCCAATGTCCTCTGTACCATATTGCAGTAAAGCTATTCATGAAATTTTCTAGAAAATATCATTCATTTTGTGGCTCATTGAAAGAATTGAAAGTTTTTTGATTCTAATCTTAGCTTTATCAACAGCAATTTTAAACCAGATTTTTTTATATTTCTATTTCCTCATTTATAAAATAAGAGTCACTAAGTGAACCATAAATCTAGTTTAAATGTTCAAACTACCCAATCTTTGTGCTCTTAAACATGGATTTAGAACATCACAGGAGGAAATGAAAGCATTGGTTCTATCTTAGTTCATTTCAGTTTTAAAATGAGGTTCTCCTAAACTGCAAGATTCCCCAAAACAGCAATGTATTGACATGTCTATCAATAACACAAGAGATGAACTATAGATTTTAAAGCATTCATATATTCCATAATTTTGTGCATCCGATTAACAACAATGCTTTAAAGATAACTGATACAAATTTCAAGTTTATAAGAGCAGGTTCAAAAAACTTTACTTATTGGATAGATAAGAACATGCACAATTTGGTCTTTTCAGTTTGGAAAAGAAAAAGCTTTGCAATTATACATAGACTAAGGCGGAATTTTAGTTTCATACAGGATCTTTTCAATTTATTTGTGAATAATCTTTCAAAGGCGTCTAGCAATAGACTCAATTTTTAAGCTTGGAAAGCCAATAACCCTAGTCAATGTTATGAATGCATGCATATACATATGTGTAAACATACACTTACATACAATGCCTACATGGGTATATCTGTCAAAATGGATACACTTTAATATATGATATATATTTTATATGAAACTCAAGAAGAAGAAAGGTTTACTCATTTATCTTCTAAATTTAATCAGTGAAAATTACTTTAATGCTAACAGTTTAAACCTGTAGAGGTCTAAATCTGTAAAGCTGTGAAATCACTAATTCACTTGTTATAATGCTTTCCATATGGGTAGGATTTTCATAACTAAAATAGATTCATATGGAAATTGTTGAGCCATGAATTTCCTCCTGATGTAGCAGCTAAGATTCCAACTGCTGGTGATCTGAAGGCAGCATTGTCTCACCACAGGACAGCAAGGACACTGCAACCCTACTGTTGCTGTGCTTTGGGATGCAGCATGTGTGGGAGGTATGGTCATGTCCTATACTGGCTGCAGTGAGCAAAATCTATTTTTGGTTTCAGCTGTCATTTGGGTTAATATAGTGATTTTCCTTCTAAAGAAATAATCTCATAGCCTACAATTTACCAGTTCTATTTTTAAATACATTTGTACATTGAAATACTGTCCCATAAAATGTGGTTCATGTATTTTAAACAGCAAAATCACCTATGGCGATGGTGGTAATTCAAACTTTGGATTGAAGGCAGAGTTCCTACATAGGGCTTCTCCTTATTGTGTCCCCTCTATTAGTACAGAGTCTAACACACAGTGGTCAGACAAACATTTCTCCAGACAGTAAATAATGAACACTGAAAGAATGGGAAAGAAAAACTAAAAGAATGGAGAGAAAAACTGAATTGAGTAAATACAGGTTAGACCAAAATTGCCATCATTAATAATAATCTCTTTAAAATGATTCAAAGGAAATGATTCAAAGGAAATTCTTACTAAATTTTTAAGTTGAATCAATGGAAACATTAGATTTATTTTACGCAAATCTTCCTTGGAGACAGCCTTATACAGATATAAAGAATTCTACTAAATAATCTAGCTTATTCTTAGAGGTTTTATCTCCATTACTCCTGCTGTGGAACTCATATCCTTAGTAACAGTCTGCAATTTTCCAAGGCTAGATTTGAAAAAAAGTGTGAAAGCTTTTAAAAAGTATCATCATATATGTTCATTTTGTTTTATTTATAGACAAATTTCAAATGACTCATGAATTTGAATGATGATAAATAGTTCTATTATTTTAAAGTTATCTGTAGAAAATCATATAGTCAGGAAAACAGTGAGAATGAGAGGAAAGACAAATTAAAACATAGTAGAGAGCTGGGAGTGTTGCTTAGTGGTAGCCATGCACAAGGTCCTTGGCTTGCTCTCTCTGTTTCTCTCCCTCTCTCTCTCTCTTGCACACATGTACAGAAGGAAATTTAGTAGAAAAGTCTCATGTGGAAAAATGACTTTATATGTCTATAAGTGAAGAAAGTGTGAATGCAGATGGGATAGTTTCTATAAATTTTCAAAATTAAAAGAAAACCAGCATAAGCAAAAATAACCAGAATCTGAAATCATGTAAGAAAGGTGTGAGATGCAATGGAAAAGAATAAAATACTCAAGTCACTAAATTACCCTTTGTGAAGCACATCTGCCCTCTTCAGTTTGAATAGGTATCAATCACACAGAATGTCATCCATGGTAACAATTCACATATCCTTGTAATAAACTCAAGGAAGAGCTTATGATTATTTTTAATTTTGATTTTATTGGTACATTTTTAGATACACATAATGATACCATTCATCATGGAGAATTTGCCCCCTCCATGACATATCTTGATTCCTTTTTTCCCCATTTCCATTCCTTCTTCAACTCACTATTAACCAAAGCTTTGTTTCCATTTTTTTCATCTATTCTCTTTTTTGTTCTTGTCCCTTCTTTCCTTTTCCCCTCCCCTGCTCTTGTTCAGCTTCTCATTTGAACACTTTTTTTCCCATTTCCCAGTATCTATTATACATTTTGGTCCTTATTTGCACTTTCAGTTTCTCATACTTGGGAAACTACATAATATTTGAATATGTGTGTCTGATTTATTTACTTAAAAGTATGATACATTTACCTAGAAATATCTCAAGTTTATCCTTCATTATGGCAGGCTAGTACTCCCCTGTATGAAAAAACACATCTTTATCCACTCATTGGTTGATGAGCATTTGGGCTTTTTTCAAGATTTAGTTATTACAAATTTTGCTGCTATAAATATGGATGTACATATATCACTGCGGTATGATGCTTTAAATTATTTTGGAAAGATATCAAGAAGGAGAATAGCTGGGTTGAATGGAACCTCTAGTTTTAGCTTTTTGAGGAATCTCCACAGTGATTTCCACAGTGGTTGCACCAGTTTACACTCCCACCAACAGTGGAGAAGGGTTTCCTTTTCCCCATAGCTCAGTCAGCATGTTGCTGGTTGATTTCCTGATAACAGCCATTCTTTCTGGAGTGAGTTGGAATCTCAGCATTGTTTTAATTTGCATCTCTTGACTGAGCAGTGATGTTGGACATATTTTCATATATTTATTTGCTGTTTCTATTTCATTTGAGATGTGTTTATTTGTTTCAGATGCCCATTTTTTGTATTGGGTCTTTAAATTTGGGAGGTCTGACATTTTTTAGTTCTTTATATGTTCTAGATATTAATCCTTCGAGAAACAACTGGAAAATTTTCTTTTCTCACAGTGTGGGTTGTCTCTTCACTCTGTTGGTTGTTTCTTTTGCTGTGCAAAACTTTTTCAGTAAGATAAGATCCTAGTTGTTGATTCTTTGTGATATTTTCTGAGCAATCAGGGTTTTGTTTGTGAAGTCTCTGCCTACACAAATATCCTTGAGAGTTCTATATATTCTATGTTCCAGCAAATTTTATTGTTTCTGTTTAATATTCAGATCTTTGATCCATTTTTATTTTAGTTTAGTGCATGCTGAAAAATATGGGTCTAGTTTTAATCTTCAGCATGTGGAAAGCCAATTTTTCCAGCACCATTTACTCAAGAGGCTATCTTTCTTCTAACGAAGGTGTTTGGCTCCTTTGTCAAAGATAAGTTGGCTGAGTAGTTTGAGATTGTTTCTGCATCTTCTAGTCTGTTCCACTGGCCCTCAGGCCTCTTTGTTTGTTTGTTTTTTTAATCACAGTAGCTTTGTAGTATAATTTCAAGTTGGGGATTGTGACGCCTTTTGTCTTGCCTTGTTGTCCAGAAATGCTTTTGCTATTATTGGTGTCTTCTGGTTCCAAATGAATTTTAGCATTGTTTTCTCTAATTGTGTGAGTTATACCATTGGAATTTTGATTGGGATTGCATAGCATCTGTATAATAGTTTTGGAATTATGGCCATCTTCACTATATTGGTTCTTCCTACCCAAGAACAAGGAATACCTTTCCATTTTCTTATATCCTCTTTGATCTCTTTTTTTTCAGAGTACTGCGGTTTTCAATATACAGGTCTTTTACTTCCTTTGTTAGATTTATTCCTAGGTATTTCATTTTTGCTGTTGTGAAAGGTGCTGTTTCCCTGATTTTTCTCTCAATGAGTTTGTCATTTGTGTACAGGAATGCTATTGATTTTTGAGTGAGTGCTTTGTGTCTAGCTACAGTACTCAATTTGTTTATTAAATCTAGAAGTCTTTTGGTTGGGTTTTGGGAGCCTTCTATGTATAGTATCATATCATCTGCAAAGAGTGATATTTTAACTTCATCATTTTCTATCCTTATTCCTTTTCTTTTTCTTGTTTAATTAACTGGGTAACGTTTCCAGAACTATATTGAATAAGAGTGGGACAGTGGGCAACCTATTCTTGTTCCTGTTAGCAGAGTGAAAACTTTCAGTTTTTGTTCACTTGGTATGATATTGGCTGTTGGTTTGTCTTGGTTAACTTCTATCAGGTTGAAATAAAGGTCTTCTATTCCAATTTTCTGTAGGGTCTTTATCATGAATGGGTGTTGGACTTTGTCAGATGCTTTTTCTGCATCTATTGAGATGATCATATGGTTTTTATTCTTGGCTCTATTAATATTACATTTATTGATTTGAATATGTTTTACCATTCCTGCATATGCATACTATTTTTAGGGTTAGGTAATTAATAGATAACATGAATCTTGGCAGCTCTTATCCAATCATTTAGTCCAAAGATTGAAGCAGGTACTGGGTCTCTGTGCCTACTTTTGCACTTGATAGAGAAGACTGCAACATAAAGGTGCTAGAGAGAGGTTACTCAAATACCTAATTTTATGTTAAAATATTGTTTAATTTGCATATATACATCAGATATACTGCATATATTTATTCCCCTATCTTGTAACATTTTAGTTTAAATGTCTAAAGATTGATTTAGTAGATTTTTTTAAAACAAGGACTGTAGTGTTGAGTATACGTGCAAAACTAAGTATATCTGTTCCATGAATGTTCTTATTGTCTAGCAAATTTTGACAAAATTATCTCATTCTCATAGCTTGGAATTTTACAATTAGAATGCAAAGCATACTTTATTAGTATATAGTTTCAGTACATACATTCAAACACTTGTGTTAAAATATATTTTTAAAAATTTGGCATTCCAAAAATGATCCAAAATTTTCCAAAGAAAAATATAGCATAAGTTTCTTTGAAAATAACTCGAAGAACAAAGTTCATGCAAGTGAGTTAACTGCAATACTCGGTAATCATACAAATTTGTAAACAATGTAGAAGGCTTATTGATCACCAATACTTAAATATCTCATTGCATGAATAACAAATGATATAAAATATGCAAAATAATAGTACATTAGTCTAAATAACACTAATAAATTGCAAAGCTTAGCATGAAATTGAAAATCACTAATGGAACACTATGCAGTTTGTTCATGCAACAAGCAAAGACTCATACATAATGTAAGAGAACAACTGTTAGCAGCAGACTCAGGGAGGGCTATTTAAGTGCGTTTTTATGGACAGGCTGGATTGATCTGAGAAGTGGCTCCCAAGGAGATTCCACTTACCCCGAAGAGCATCTTGGGGTATTGTCACAGCTCTCTATTTGTATCTGAAACTTGTATTATTTAGATCACCTGTTTCCTTGCACAATACTTTCTGAGTTAATTAACTTGAAGAATTTATTTGAAATTACTAGTAACACTAATCATTTGATCTGGAAATCTCTTTCTATGGTATATTTCCATTTTGTATTCAAGTTCTATGTTCTGTACAGTAAAAAAAAAATAATCCTCATTCTGCAGGGATCAACTAATGGGACAAATGATGCCTCAAAGATAAAACTGAACTTCTTAGTACACCAGAGTTTCACAAGATTCAAGATTCAATATTGTGACGAAGTTAGGATAGATCAGAAGTACCTTGGACCTCATTGGAAATGAGTTACTGAAATTATTAAAAGGAGCTTGTTAGGACAATGTTTCAGCTGTAAGTTGGTCCCCAGGCATGCAGATTGATGATATCATTATTAAGTGAGGCTCTAGTGTTTTCTACTTTTCATTTTACCTTAATATCACCTCTAAATTTAATTGGTATTTTAAAAAAGAATATAGTTTGAATTTGATCATTTTGTATCTAAAGGTGAGTGTAAGGATGAATTTGAAGGTGATATGAAGTTGTCAAAAGTCATAAAGCACTACTAATTTCAAGATAAAAATAAATTGTGTTACTGAAGGAAAAGCTTAGCTAATACAGCTGGGAATATAATAACGAGTTCACCTAATATAGTCCTTAAAAGTGAAGAGAAGATTTTAGGCAAAGGAACTTAGAGTAGATGAAATCTGTTTATAACAGAATACTCTGGGATTTAGAGTAAGTAAAAATAGAGTTTTGTCCTTCACTCACTTCTATTTTCAGGGGCTCATTTATGAGCTTCTTTCTGAATTATGATCCTAAAGGCTCAAAAAGAGTTAGGAAAGATGCTATGCATACTATGACCATTCATCATATTGTCTATGACACATTAGTGATCATATCAATACAAACAATTTCAATGTTAGTATTTCCTCAAAATATAACTTGGAGCATACTTAAGATCACAATATGTAACGTATCATAATGTTTGGGCTTGGTCAACCATAAAAGAATGATGATTATTATAATCAGGTGACCTTTAGCATTTTAAACTATTGACATCCCTATGAAATGCTCAGTGAGAGAACACCTGCTTCTTGCATAGGCTATGCTACTACTAAATAATGCACTAAATAATAAAGAAATATTTATGCAAAGAAATACTTATGATGAGATGTAAATTCTAAGTTTTAAGAGATTATTCTTAAAATCCTATGTGGGAATTGGTTAATTGGGCACTTCAGTCATGTCAAGCTAAAGGGTTATTTAAAAAAAAAGAAATTACATACACTGACAAAGAATTAGATATTTAAAATACAAAACAGTCTTGGAATAAAACAGAAAATCAATAGAAGTATAAGATTACCACTGACAAAAGGGTAAAAGCTTGTTTTCTTCTTGATTTTTAAGGACAATAAAACAAAGTTGTTTTTTTTTTTTTTTGAGACAGGGTCTCCCTATGCATTTAGGCCAGCCTTGAATTCCCTGGGATCCTTTTGCCTCATCCTCCAGAGTGCTGGGATTATAAGCATGTGCCACTATACTCAGTTTAAAACAAAATCTTAATAACTATCACCTACAAAAGATCCTACAAACCTCTTAGCTATTATTTACTTTCATAATATAAAACTTTTTGCATTTGACTAAACTTTTAATTTATTTAGTAGCAATCAATTTTTGTATGCTGTTGACAGAACATATTAACTTAATATTGCATGTAATCAACAATCTCCAACTCAGGAAAACATCCATAGAGATACAATAAATGCATGCAGATATATGAAAGATGAAAAAGAAAAATCCACATATGTTACCGAATTATATTCAAAAGTATTAAGAATCAAGTTTTTTAGACTATAGAATCCTCTTTGAGGTGATTTGGATTGTTAGTTTTAACAATTAATAGACTCGAGTAGTCTGCTGCTAATGCTCAAGAGAATTTACCTATGTGGGTGTCAAGTTTTGGATTATTTGCAGTGAGTGGCATGTAAACTTAATTGGTACAATGGTATGATTCTTTGACTTTTTAAAGAAGGATGCCCCAAATAAACCATCTGTTATATTTTCTGTACATAAAAAAGAACTAGAAAAAATATCAGGGATATATTATTATTGCTTTTAATAACATTGTAAAACTCTAGCCAGGTATGTTGGTGCACATCAAAAATTCCAATGAAGTGACAGGCCGAGGTGGGATGATCTTGCAATCTTTAAGTTCGGCCTAGACACTTTAGCAAGAGTGTGTCTTAAAATTAAAAAAAAAAAAAAAGGAGTATGCAGGGATATAGTTCAGTGGAAAGACCCTGGGCTCAACCCTCATTACCACTAAACAAAACAAAACAAAGCAAAACGTTAAACTCTACTTTCAATGTCCAGTGAAGTAACATTAAGAATACTTAAAGCACCAAAATAGAAAAGATTGAAATGCTAGAAAAGTATTATAATAATTTAGTACATTTAAGTACTAAAACTCACAAAATTAATCTTCTAAAATGAACTTCAGCATGTCTTCTCAATTAATGATAGATGGCAAAAAAGAAATCTATATATTTAAAATGATTATAGGCATCACTATAAGAGTTACTGATTCAGCAGGCATGGAGAGACACCTTGAAGTAGGCTCTCCTGATTTCCTCCCCAAGATGCCCTGACACAGCTGACCCTTGAAAACACTCTAAAAAATGCAATGTTAAGTATGACTATTTATACAAAGACGAAGTATTGCACTCTACTGTCCCTGAAATAATTCGTTTTTAAGAAAAATAAGACTTCTACATGTCATATGGAAAAAGTATTAAATAGTAGAAGGTAACAGGGTAGATAGCATGTTCAACTCACAATACATAGACTTCAGCCCCAAGGCACACACACCTACATACTGCAGAGTTTATTACAATTCCAGTCTTATTTACAGATTATCAAAATTCAGAATAGAAATTGATTTAATTAAAGTGATCATTATATTTTAACTCACTGAAATTGCCTGAAACATGATTTTTAGAAATAAAGAAATAAACTTTTTTTTCAAAAATAGCAATTTCAGAAAATTCTTGTGCTGGGAATTGGTTGGAAATGAAAACCAGAGAAGTATAGAGACACTGAAGCATGATTTTGCTGCAGAAAAAACTGACCTAAACTGTGATTTTGACATTTTTGTTCTTAGAGTTTCTAGAAGCAGAAAGGCTTACAGCCCAGGGCTCAAAAAAAACCCCATAAATTCCAATAGAAGAATCTTCTCTGGATCCATAGTTGGTCTTAGAGCTCTAAACTGTTAGCAAAAGAGAAAATGAAAAATAACCCTAGTGTAGATGTGTGCAAGAAAAATTGTCAACATCACATTTCAGAATTAAGTAGTGGTAGAGTTAGAAATGTTTTCTGTTAATTTAGTTATCAACTGCACCTCAACAATGTTTCCAGGCTGGTTGTCCATACTTAACATTTTGATGCTAACTCACAAACCTTAAACTGAGAATTTGAAGCACACAAAGACTGGAAATGAACAAAACCAAATACACTCATTCTGGAGAAATCAAGCTTATCCCAATTTTCAAAGGATAACCACAGATGAGCTAAATATTTTTCTCACAATCCAAGAAGTGACAAAGTACAAAACACATAAGGAAAATAAGATATCATAATTATGTAAAAGCCAGGAGAAGTTGCAGAAAGCTACTTAAGAATGATATAATTTTTATATATTAGAATTATCAGCCACAGACACAAGTATGTTGAAATATCTCAAAATATAAAAAAAAAAGAAAATAATTTTAACGTCAAACATGTTATAGCTAGAGGAAAAAGTTCAGTTGGTGAATTGAACAATAATTTAGATATAAGTAAAGAGAGAAGTGATTTAAAACATACAACTGAAGAATTCAAACATTTATATAAAAATAAATCCTTGATACACAGGTGATGAAAATATGCATGGGAGGTACAAAGTCACCAAGGATAAGTAAGAAGGTGTAACATTCTTGCTCAAATTTTGGAAAAGAAAGAGAGAGAAGGTGGTGAAGGCAATGAATATTCAAGGAAAAAAAGTTAAGGAATTTCCAGATTTATGGGAACGATATTGGTCCACTGATCTAAAAAAATCATGCAAATTAAAAGAATTAAGAAGAAATGCATTTTAAGATAAACTGTAGTGAAACTGAAGAATACTGAAAACAAAGAGAAAATCATAAATGTTGCCAGAGTGAAGACAAACTCCAAAGAACCAAGAGTTAGAATACACTGTGAATTGTTATGAGACAGGGTGATCTTAGGAAGACAGTGATTAATATCTTTATTATACAAAGGTTAAAAAAGTGAAAGAATTTTCAGTATAAACTTGTAGTTTTTAAAAAATGAGATGAAATATAGATTTCCTAACAAATAATAGGAACGTTTTGAGTTCACTCTGTACTCCCAACAATGTAATTCTAAAGGGATGTATTTTTATATACATATATATTATATAATGTAGAAAAATATATTATTACATATATATGCTTATATAAATATAGTGTATCTACACAGATAGACATATATGAATAAGCATGCAGATAGAGAGAAATGATAACAACTACAAATCTGCAACGTGTACATGGGAGTTCTTTATATTATTCACCAAGGATAAGTAAGAAGGTGTAACATTCTTGCTCAAATTTTGGAAAAGAAAGAGAGAGAAGGTGGTGAAGGCAATGAATATTCAATATTGTTTTTCCAAATAAAAATCAAGAGAATAGTATTTTTATTTGGAAAAACAAATGAAATTGAGAAACTTCTGATAATTTTTCAGTATAAAAGCATCATTAAAATTAAAAAAATAAAAATGCTAACAAAAATTATATATAATGAATTTTTTTTGCCAATATATTTGAAAACTTATGAGATGAATAAACTTCTGGCAGGTAACTTATCAAACTTGAGAACCGGTAGAAAGCAGAATTAACTTTGCTAATCCTGTAAGAAGTTTAATCTGTGGTTGAAAATCTTGCTGCTTGTTAAACTCCAGGTCTGCTTTGTTCTGAGTTAGTTACGCCATACACTCATGTAACAAATAGCTCTTATACAATTTACCCCAGAATGTTGAGTAAGAGGAGAAATTCTCTTTAGTTTCGTTATATGTGGCTAGCAAATCTTTAATGCCAGAATGTGACAAAATTGCATAATGTCAGATCTATCTCACCCATGAATATAATATATGCAAAAATTCCAGATAACATGTTGGCAAATGGGATCCAGTAACATGTAGAAAAGCAATTCTTACAACAAAGAACAGTTGTTTTAGATTTTCAAGTGCAATCAAGTTTTCTAATATTCCTTCAGATGAGGTTCCCTATTCTTCTGGGCACATGACTGATTTTCATTTCCCTACTCTTACAGGGATAGTTCTAGCAAAGCGTTGTAGGCAGAAGTTACATGAGCCATTTCCAGGCTAAAGCAATTAATTGCTACAGGACAGTGTTTCTTTGGATCCTCTGTTTCTGTGCCATGGTGAGTGGAGAAACATATGTCATGATGATTCATCTATGAGCTCAGGTTCTGAAATCATTAAATTAAACTCAGATTTCTTGTTTGAAATTTGTTATACAAGTAGCAATTACTGCTTTAATTGAGATTTTGGTGATTATTAATGCAACCAAGTCTTGCCTATAATGACAGAAAAAAGATGGCTGTTTTAACATTAGAAAAACGTAACGCAATTCATCACATTCTCAGATTAAGAAGAAAAATTAGAAATTTAATAAATGTGGGAAAAGCCTATGCTAAAACCTCCTAAAATCTAGGAATAGAAATATTTTGAAAAAGGACAGTATCATACAGAATTATACAACATCGAAATACTCTTTTTAAGACTTTTTCTGAGGTGAGACAAGATGGCAGAACAGTAAACAGCGGGGTAAATGACCTCCCTGAAAGATACCATCCAGATGCTGGAATATAGTACCATGGGAAAGACAAGGAGGGAGGCAGGCCCTCTGGACCCAGGAAGAATCTAAAGTGAGAATTGAAGCCCACGGAAAGAGTAGAAACAGGCACTTAGACAGAGAGGGCGGTGGCTGGTGATGCCTCTGCCAGGAGCCAGACCCTCTCTGTGAAAGGAATTCCTGAAACCTGGGCATGCACGGTCCGAGAACCGTGGCCGTGGTGGTGGTAAACTTGGAGCCCTCAGCCCAGAAAGACTGCATCGGAGGAGAGTGGCAGTGGATGGGGGAGCCGACCTGGAGAACTGTGAGTGGAGGTCCTTGCCCTCCTGCGTGAGGGGGAGATTGGTGGGGAGACATCTTGGAGTTGGGCCGGGGACTCCTGGCTGGGTGCCAACCCGTAGAGTTTGCTCAGGCTGAGCCTTGTCCCTGCAAGCATACTGGGGGCCACCTCAGAGAGTCCCTGCGGGTGACAGACTTGGTCTAGAGATGGCGGCTCTGCGCGCACTCCAGGGATGTTGTGGAGAGTCTGCAGGTGATCAATCCACTGGTCCAGGTTCGCAGGCAGCCACCGGCCCCTGCACACACCCCACCAGCCATCGCGGAACCAAGGCAGCCTGGGGAAAGGCAATGGATATTGCTGTAACAGCGTCCCCAGTGGCAACCATCAGATATCCATAGCTGGCGCCAGCTGGAGGAACCTGTCTGACTTCGGAGAGGTTGTGGCCAAAGGAGGGAGCTCCTGAGTCCCCAGTACCAACTCGTCCAGGAGAATGAAGGAAAATGCCAAGACAAAGAAGTAAAAGGCAGTCTCTGGCCTCCAGTTCAAGCAGAGCAAATCCAGGAGATGCAAACACAGAGGAGATCGGGAGTCCTACAACTGAGGTTTGTGAGGTGATGGCAACTGAAGTAAGGAAACAACTTCAAGAGGCTATAAAAGAAATTAGAACAGAAATACTAACTCAACTAATGGAAGAAATGAAAAACATAATAAAAGAACTGCTGGGCAACCCTAAAGGAGACATAGATGAAAAAATGGAGCATAGGAAAACCAGGGAAACCTGGAATGAACAATACGAAAAAGATTTAGAACACATGAAGCAGATTCAAAGAGACTAGCAGGAATTCAAAAAATCCAAGGAAAGTTGGCAAAACCACCTGAAAGAAACTAAAGACAGACTTTCAACTCTTGAAGACAGGTTTACAGCTTATGATCAAGAAAGGAAAGATCTCTTAAAAATAACAAGAAACCTGGAAGTAACAATACAATGGTTGCAAGACAACCCAAAGAAACATAACTTAAAAGTTAAAGGTGTCAGTGAAAAAGCAGGGGTCAAAACAAATCAAATTAAAAGCCTATTTACAGAAATAATTTCAGAAAACTTTCCAAACATGGGAACAGGAAGAGATTTTCAGATAAGTGAAGCATATAGAACTCCAGCTAAACATAACCAAAATATACCTACACCCAGACATATAATAATCAAGATCCCAGAAATTCAACAACAATAACAACAAAAAACAAAACAGACTATTAGAAGCTATTAGAGAGAAAAAACAGATCACCTACATAGGAAAACCCATCAGAATCATGACAGACTTCTCAACACAAACCATCGGTCCAGAAGAGCTTGAAGTGAAGTATTGCAAGCCCTAAAAGAAAATGACTTCCAACCCAGACTGATATACCCTGCAAAACTATCTTTCAAAATCAACAGAGAAACAAGATACTTTCGCGACAAAGAACAACTAAAGGAATTTATGACAACCAAGCCAACCCTACAAAGAATACTGAAGGACATTTTAGAGAGACATAAAAAAGTTCACAGCTTCAGAAACAGTGGCAGAGAGATCTCACTCAGCAGGGCAGACAATTAAATAATCCATCATCGGGATTTGAATCCAATAACATCTTCAATGATCTGTTTAGTTTGATCTTATTCTATCTCAACCTGTCTAATTTCATTATACATGATGACCTAAACAGCTATTCCAAAGATAATAGAATATATTAGGATAGCCTTTATTGATATGTGATCATCTTGTTTTGAAACGCTGTATTGCTTTCATTGTTCTGTTTTAGCCTATTTTGGTTTGTTTGATTGTACTATAACAGATGATATAGGCAACTGATTAGAAGATAATATGAGGCATTATAGAAATCAACATTGTATTACTATGTATTGCTTCTATTGTTTTATTTGTTATTGGTTTTATTCAGTACTATTTTGTTCGATTATATTAGGCCCGATGGTATGCGCAGTTATTTTGAAGATAACAAGAGGTATTACAAGGGGAAAGGAGGAAAGAAGGAAGGGAAAAGGAAAAAGACATAGATTTATATGTGGGTACACATAAGATGGTCAAAATGACTATACTACTAAATGCATTAACTACTGAAAGAGAACAGTTGATACTCATATGACTGGATCAATTTTGCATGTCTGTATCTATCAATCTGAGCAACTCCTTTGAAGGTAACAGTATACAATGTTACAACCATTGTCAAACTCCAATCATCTTATTTTGTAAACCTATAATTTTACAGTATCGGATTTGTTGTTGTTGTTCATTCATCCCCTTAGCTTTTTGTTTCTCTTTTCTGTGACCATTGTTTTATTTTCTATTGGCTTTATTCTGAACTATTTTGTTTGATTATACTAGGCCTGATGATATGGGCAGTTATTTTAAAGACAGCAAGAGGTATTCCAAGGGGAAAGGAGGAAAGAAGGAAGGGAAAAGGAAAAAGACATAAATTCATAAAAAGGTGTACATAAGATAGTTAAAATGACTATATTACTAAATGCATTAACTACTGAAAAAGAACAGTTAATACTCAAATGATTTGATCAATTTTGCATGTCTATATCTGTTAATCTGAACAACCCATCTGAAGACAACGATATGCAATATTACAATTATTGTCAAGTTCCAACCATCTCATTTTGTAAGCCTATAATGTTATCGTATTGGATTTGTTGTTGCTGTTTGTCTCTTTTGCTTTTTGTTTTTCTTTTCTGTGTCCATTTTCTCTTAAATAAAAAAAATAAAAAAATTAAAAAAGACTATTTTTCTAAGGGTGACTGTCACTACCACTTCCACTCACATTATATTGGAGGCTATAGACAGTGTGATAAAATGAGAAAGAAAAAACTAGTCTAAAAACTGGGACGGTAGCAACATGTACAAATGGTCTATACATTATCAAATGTATAGGTTAACCATACAAGATTTCAATAAGGATGCTAGGAAGTAGACAGTTATATAAAATCATTTGCATGTTTTACACACCAGTGAACAGAAGTTCAATTTTAAATCGACAGCTGAGGGTGAAGGTAGAGCTCGGAGATAGAGCACTTTCCCAGCAGGCACAAGGCACTGGGTTTGATCCTCAGTGTCACCATCATCAGAAAAAGTCCCATTTACAATCATAGTTCCTAAGAACAATAAAACATATATGAGTCTGCTATGGAAAAACATAGAAGCTTATTGAAAGACATTGAAAACGTGGTATATGAATGCAATGATGGTCCATATTTATTCACAGATTAGTAAACTCAGTATCTTAAAAGTATCAGTTTTCCTCTAAATTG
This sequence comes from Dasyprocta punctata, assembly GCA_004363535.1. Taxonomy (NCBI): domain Eukaryota; kingdom Metazoa; phylum Chordata; class Mammalia; order Rodentia; family Dasyproctidae; genus Dasyprocta; species Dasyprocta punctata. The sequence goes on along the minus strand of RJWM01001660.1, from coordinate 29,310 downwards.
AACTAAGGATATCATGTAATCTCTCCTTTTTCAAAGAATAATGATATTGTATTACCTGACTAACCAATTCTAAAATGTACAGGGACGTGCAGAATTACAGGAATGGTGAAGAAATCTTGAAAATGAACAGAATGGAGGACAAGGGCTTTCCCAGAGATAATGAAACTGGATCTACTAAGGCATTGTAATACTGGCATAAATCACGAGTGAAACATAACAGTATCCACAATACAGAGGCATTTATAGACCAACAACTGATAAATGCCAATGTGCTATTGAAAATCAATGAGGAAGGAATGAACATTTCAGTAAGTGATGCAGTGATCATTATTCATATGAATATGAATTCATACTCTATCCCTTAGATACAATATACGAAAATCCAATTTTAGGTTGATGAAAGGCCTAAATGCATTTAAGCCATATATTATTTAAATTATTTAAATGAGCATTATGCTTTATACTATGCTGTGAACTGAGGGTAGGAATGGGCAAGCAGTGTGCATGTCTTAAATAAGAAATGATTATTTTTTTCATTTAAAAAATACACTATTATGTCAAATCATTCCAAAAGAATATAAACATTGTGACGAGAACTAGTGGAATCCATAAAATTTTCAAAGGGAAAATGGTTTGTGTGTGTGTGTGTGGTGACTGGAATGGAACTGGAAGAGATCTTGGGGAGAGAGAAATGAATGAGAATGACTTTTGTCTTTAAGAAGCTCACAGTTTATCAGATAGTAGTAATGGGTGTTAATGAGCTGTCTTTACCATTACCATCATGCCATAATTTTAACACTGTCTAAAGTTGTACAGAAGGTAGAGACAGTCAGGCACAGTCACAAAGTTAAAATGATGATGGATTTGGGGACACCTAGATTCGATTACTAAAAATACCTCTGTAGACCCCCTTTTGGAAAGGAAAAAATACATCCATTGTTGAATTCTTAATAAGACAATTAACCAAGTGTAATTACTGGCTACTGAGTAAGATAACTTGTAGTATTTATATCAATTACACTCACATCCTTTTAATTCTTTAATTACGTACCTTAATGGTTTTACTACTGATAACTAGGAAACAACAAGGTTTAATAAACATGCAAGCCTCATAACATTCTTCATTAAATAAGTGGAATATAAGGTTTGTCAAATTTTAGCTGATTATGCAATAAACTCTCCTGAATCACAGGAAAACATCTTTAAACTCATAATAAATATCCTGGAACTGATTACATCGGTCACCAAGATTAGTTGACTTTGTCCATCACTTACAGGAAGTCTTTCTATGATCACTTTGGCTTCATTATTCATACAATTACTGTAATCATCATGACACTAATGACTGCTGAAGTCTAAATGTGTGAAATTAATTCACTAGCAAGTGTAAATATGTAACCATGAAAGTCCAGAATGCATAACAAGAACGAAACTTAGAATTCTGTTAAGAATGAGATTAGTAACAAGATTGAAATATCAACTGGATAAATGCATGATTTGTGACTAAAACCATAGGATAACACAGGTGGATATAAACATAATTGTAATTAATCCATATGGGAGCGAACACTCAGAGAACATACATCCCTTCTCTAGTGGACTACATTTGAAAATCTAGTTTAATATCTTGAGCCCAAACTAAATTAATTCACAAAGGTGACCTAATGGTTGACACATGTTAGAATTTGAGGGTGACCTGGATGTGACAAGCCACCCCACTGATCACCAGTGTTTTTTCAACTGATCTTACTGGCTTGCTGGGTGCCCCCTTTCTCCTCCACAGTTCAGTCTCTGTCCTTCCTGAAGCAGAATGTTCGGTCAAAAAGGACACCTTTTCCCCTCTTAACGTGAGAACTTTCCATGTTGATTTCTGTTTTGGTAAGTTTCAGAATCTTTGTCTAACTGAACCTTCTTGAATTGAAAAACGGCACTTAAAATTAACCACAGGAATAAAAAATTCTCTTCTTTAGAGTCCCTGTTTCTAAAAAATAGTCTGTTTCAGTCACTACAATCTATTCTTAGCAGGCTGGCTGTAGGATAGTGTATCACCCTGGTTGCCAGATTAAAAAGACGACCACCTGCCTGACTTTCTTTACTCCATCTCACTAAGAGCTGCTGGTGTGTGAATGCGTGGCAGGATCACTTACAGGTTGGCTAAAGGGCCAACCCTCCTCCCCGCGCCCCCCATGCCAAGGTTGAGGGCACGAACTTGAGCATATCCTGGTGAGGTGGGCTCTCAGGTGCAGGTGCGCACCAGCTGGAGGCTGCACGTGTGCCAGTTGGTGCCTGTGAGCCCAGATACACACTTGCTGTGATTCTGAGCCTTCCTGCTTCCCAATTCCCTCATGTGGGAAGCTCTCTGGAATACTGGTGATTAGGTCCATATTTTAAAATGCCTCATGACTGACAAGACAGGGAAGAAATACATTTGAAAGAGCAACACAATTCCAGATTTAGTTGAGCAAGTTGGGCATCTTTCTTTAATCTAAAACAAACAAATACGACAGGGGAATGTGTTTTGAAAATGCAATATGCCTGGGTTGAAGAATCAAAGATTTGATTCTATAGCAATTTGTTCAGCAACTGCCATAAGTGAATTAGAAGGGCTAAATGATCTGGGTAATACATATACTTTTCATTCCTCTTTGATTTGTTTTATCACATTTATTTTTTCTTAGAAGTCTTGTCTTCTTCCTTCTGAGTATGTGAACCATATAGAAACATCAGTGGTTAATACAATGGTCTCTTACTTAAAACCGCTAGAACAGACTTTAAAAAATTTTTGTACTTTATTTTCCAAATTGGAGTTGGCCTAATTAATTAGTTAAATCTTGAAATCAAGATTTAATGAGTCTCAACCAAGTACTAGGTGCTTTGTTAGGAAGAAGGTAGACAAAGACAATGGCAGGACATACCTCGCTTGTCCTGAGAGGCCAACAGGCCACAGAGGAAAGATGAATATTATGTAGTAATCTAATGTAATTTCATACATGGGTCTCTGCAAGTTGTTAAGAATGGAACTAATTATGTCAGAAAGAGTAAGAAAAACTTTCCAGGAGCAGACAGGCACAGTAGAACAGCAGTGGGAATAAAATGAAGTGCACAGAGACATAAAAGCAGGAATGTCAATGGGTCATGCTTGAATGTAAAAGATGGGGCCAGTGAGCTAGGAAGGTCAGGACCATGCTTGAGTTTTATCTTGAAAGCAGCTAGGATTAATCAGAAATTTTGATTAATGTGGGAGGTAACATGATCATGATTTTTTTTCTCTTTTTCTAGATTGCTCAGTGTTTTCAGGGTAACACGGGGAAAGGAGAGGCAGAGTCCAGATAGGAAGCTATTGAAAAATTTCACTTGAACAAGAATAACTGGTATCCAAGTTAAGCAATTGCTGTAGGGATGAAGAAGACCAAAGGATGAAGAGAAAAGTGCCTTATCAGTTGGAGTGGACAGACTTAGTGATCAACTGGCTTGAGACTAAGAGATGTGAAAAGGGAGACTCCAGCTCTAATGATCCGATAGCTTCCCCTGAAGTAACACCTTCTATGGACAGGAAGTCTATTCTTATACCAAATGCAAGAAATGTAAAACAATTACTCAATGTTTCTATAATTACATGTTGAGTAATTGAAGATACTTATTGAATCTATTGTTAACTTTCTCTAGATTACACAATCTCAATTCTTTCAAATCCAGAATATTTTATTGAGTTTGTTTTGGTTTTTGCATCTCAATTTTTTTGTGCCTTTTTCATGTCTGTTTTTCAAATGCCCAGGTGAAACTTGGTGTGATTGTTTTCCTTACAAGTTTGAAAAAGTTTCTTTACTTTCTGCAGCATTGACCCTTGACTGATAGTTGAATGATCACTTGGTGTAAACTGGGCATCTATCCTCTTTTCAGACACTTGTCCAGGGGCTGTCACTTTGTTTCTTCTGCCCTTCATTCTCTCCCAGGAGTGGTCCCATTGAACTGAAATTACCCCAGCTTATTGGATAGTGGTTTGTCAAGGTACAAAAATATGAGATAAGGCTTTGTAAAGAGATCTTGGGAAGTTCTTTCTGCTCTCCTGAAAGAAATAGCAGAAGAAAATCATATCTCTTCCTTCTAATGGATGAAACTTCATAGTCACAGAAGCAGATGTGACTTAGATACAAAGTTTGCATACTCCTGGCTTGAGGAACAGGCTGTTTTATAGAGGAAAAGAGTGCTAGGAGAATTGCAAGAAAAATATACCCAGAGCTCTGAGACCAGTGATGGCAAACCTTTCAGAGTTTTCAGTCATAACAAACAGCCTGCTGCAGCATATGTACCAGATGTTTGCCACAAATACACTGGACTAATACAACACCAAAAGCCTGCATTGCTGCCTTGGCGAGTTAATCAGTTTTCCTGAGCTTTAATCTAGTTACAATTAGGTTCTCTTGCAGGGAGCTAAAAGAAGCCCAGATCTTCACAGTTTATATTCTCATTAACATACACTGACGTCAGAATTTTCCTTTCTTTCATTAAAAAAAATGAAGACCACATTATGAAGCCTATTTCATTGCCTCAGGTCTTTTTTGAGATATACTTTAATCTGCTATGTATTCAGCACTCTTATGGAAAACACAAATGAAGTAGAAAACTATGGTCTATTCTGAGTTTGTAACATGGTTCAGAAGACAAGTAACACACATTTTACATATTTCATGAACAGCATAAGAATATATGGGATCATACAGAGAAAGAAAGGATCAGTGCAGTGGGCTGACCCAGGAATGTTAGAGAATTAGGACAGGTTGGACTGTGAAAGACATTTCTGGTGAAGAGAAGAATAGGAAAAAAGGCCTGATATGTTTTTGAAGCAGTTAGGAAATAGATTTGTCTAGGGCAGCATTTTCCACGTAAAGGGACATACACTTCTAAGATGAAATACAAACAGAAAATAAATACATGAAAAAATGTTCAACATCATTGGTCATTCAAGAGATGCAAATTAAACAACACTGAGATTCTGTCTCACCACAGAAAGAATGACTATCATCGAAAATTCATCCAATAACAAATGCTGGTGGTGCTGTGGGGAAAAAGGAACACTTCTCCACTGTTGGTGGGAATGCAGACTGATGCAACTACTGTGGAAATCAGTGTGGAGATTCCTCAAAAAACTAGGATCAGAGGTCCTATTTGACCCAGCTATTCCCTTTCTGGGAGTTTTTCTAGAAGAATTGAAAACATCATATCACAGCAATATATGTCACCCATATTTATAGCAGCATAATTTGTAATAGCTGTATCTTGGAAACAACCCAAATGCCCATCAAGCAAGCAATGGTTAAAAAGATGTGGTATTTTGGTACAATGGAGTATTACTCAGCTATAAAGAAGGATAAACTTGAGGCTTTATAAGTAAATGGATACAACTAGAGACCTTACTCACAAGTGAAATAAATCAGACTTGCATGTATAAACATTGTATTGTCTACCTAGTGTAAGAGACTGAAAGAGTAAATAAGACCCAAAAGTTACAATAGGTATAGTAAGAGGGAAACTGCTCAAAAGGAAAGAACAACTGGGATGGGGAAAAGAGAAAACAAGAAAGAGAAAATATATATATAGATACACAAGATAACTAAGATATTGTACTACTCATTCTATTGGTTACTGAAAGGATCAGTTAGTGCTTATATTGTTTGATCAATTATGTAGGCCTATATCTTGTAATCTGAGCAACTAGTTTGAATACAACAATACGCAATATAATAACTATTGTCAAATTCCTATCATCTTGTTTTGAAATTCCAAATTGCATTTATTGTTTTTAAAAATTCTCTTTAAAATGAAAAGGAAAGAGAAAAAAAAAGGAAATAAGAAATAAGGTCATGACCTCTGAAAGTTAGGCAAGGAGTTTAGGAGTCTTATATCCAGAGTATATTCAAAGCCACACAAAACCTTTTTCCCATATGATTATTAATTGCTTTTGATTATTTTTCCAAACTCTTCCATATTATGAATAACTGGGGGTTGGAGCCGAGTCTCACATATATATGGTTATTTGTCCCAATTGTACATTCAGTGCTGAGGCCAATTGAGCTGAATTTACTTTGGGATTCTTTGGACTCTTAGTTTGTTGCTCTTAATTTATAATTTTTTACCCTCAGTAATATCTTCTTTTTAGTTTCTATTTTATTCTTTGCTTGACTGGTTAAATAGTAGCTGGTTTCTGGCCAAGTGATACTACTTGATAGGTTCAACCAGCCTTCTAGAATCTGTTCTCTACAGAGATTTCTTCTTTGTTACTCAGTGTCCTGTGATTGATTTGTTTGAAAGTAGATTTGTATGACATTTCCCAGTATGTTCAAAATATGGAAATTAAGATCAGTGATCTTTGAAAAAGACTATAGTATCTTATTTCATTTTCTTTTTTACAGTACAGACAATATCCCTTATGTCTAGTCTTTTCGAATTCTCAAACATCAATTTTGCTGGCATATTAGACACATATTAATTAAAATGATGGGTTAATGCCTTAAAGGGCTGAAAACTGATGGCTTCAATATTAAATAATAAAACATTTATTTTTAAACATCCGTAGCAGAAAACAAAAGTGGAAGATGGACTCCTCTTAGAATGACACCCACAGATGACAAAAATCACTTCTTGGGAGATTTCATAGAAACATATTTTATAAACCTTAAATTTAAGCTCAGTAAAAGCAGAAAACTTGATTAAAAAATCTTATTTGTGTGAAATTAGGGATAATAGTGAGCTGCCTCTAAATCGCAGTAAACAATACACAAAAGGAAAAATTGGTTATTACTTGTGTAGCTTTATATTATTTATATTTAATTTTGTCAATTATAACAAATCAAGACACGGATAAAAGGAGGACTTTTAAGATTACAAAGATAATTTTTTACTTCGATTTGGATAGTTTCTCATTGACATAGTTTGTATATGAGAAGTTACAGGGAAAAAAATCCCCTAAGATTCAGGCACAAGATAGGCAAGTGTCACTCTGATACTGAAAACTGTGAAGTTGTAATCAATGTGAATAAAATTAATATGGCAGTGGTGACTTGTTTTGGAGAATCCTGGGTGATGGGGTCAAGCTGCCAGGAGTCTTCTAAGGACCCACCTTCTTTGGTCGAGTATTTAGATATTTTGGTTCATTTAGTAAGGGCACACTTATCAAATATTGAATGTTTGGCAATTTATATTAATGATACGACTTAATGTCTTCAGTCTGAGGGGATATTAGCTTCTCTGATTTACAGGTGAGAAAACAAGAAAATTGGTACATGCAACAATTCTTGTAGAAAACATCTACAAAGAAAAACCCACACCATGAAAGTACAGCTTTCTTTGAGAGTTCACACAGGAAGATTTTTTTATGCACATTCTCTCCTACATCTTCCCCTTAGAGATCCTCTCCTTATGCACATTAAAAATTTATCATTTGGTGTCTGAATTACCAGTGTACTGTCTTCTTTCCTGCTGGATTCTAGAAGGAAAGCCCTGTGTCTTGGTTCCCATGGCCCCCAAAGCATACCTCAGAGGAATGATTCAAGGACACCTGCTTTATTCAGGAGGTGAAGGTTGGTAGGTAAGTGGAGACAGGACATAAGGATGAGGATGTATTCAGTAGCAGTTGTGTTTTGAACTGGCTACCACAGTTGATAACTAGAGCTTGCTCACTCCAGGGAAGTACTGGGAGCCAGTGTAGAATGTTCCAGTAGATATTACCACTTCCACAGGTATTGCCTAAGGGTCATTCCTGTGTGGCAAGGAATGCAGATATTGGCATTTGGAAGTGGAAGCACCCAAGAGGTAAGGGTGGGTGACAAGGTGACCCCATAGCATTGTCAACAAAATCCATCAGGCTCAGCATGTGACTCACTGCACAGTAGATTTGCAATGAACATTTATGGTGTGAGACTGTCATTTTAATCTACCAATCAGTAGTTTATGCATCTGACTAGAGTGAGTTAGTCTTTGTAAATCTGGTCAACTGTAGATCAACTGACAAAGCTGAGTTTCCAGACACCTAAAGTTTAGGACCAAAGCCCAAACAATTCCACAATGAATTGCCTGAAACTAACAACCAATTTCCAAGTTGGTAATTTTCTACAACACATATTTAGCCCCATTGATATATCTTTTTACTCCCATTCATGTATCAGCTCCTGTGAAATACAACACATTGGAAAATACTTTGTTTTTAGTGGTACATCTCTTTAAATCCTATAAAATCTAGAAAACAGGACCATACAGAAACTCTGTAAGTGGCTGAGAAGGATTCAGTATGGTTTGTTTGTGACAGGGATACCTTTAGGTGCAAACATAGAGGAAGCTTCTTTAGTGATCAAATTTGAGTGCACAACTTCAGTGAAACATGAATTTACCATATGAATTCAAAGGACCCTATTTAAGATACAGTGTATGCATGCCTTCCCTTGTATGAGCATGTGTGTGTGTGTGTGTGTGTGTGTGTGAGTGTGTTATGTACTTTAAACTGTTATTTTATCTAACATCTGTGAGATGACTGAAAGGTGAAATGGCTTAAATCATCATCTTGGCTGGGAAGAAAGACTCCACTACACACGGAGAGCAGAATCCTGTTACCACAGAGTCGACCCTTAAAAGACAGGGTGGTATCATGGAGGAGGATGGGATTTAGAACAAGAAATCTTGGGTTCAAGTGTTGGAGAGTGTAACCCTGGGCAAGAAACATGAACATTTTGTAGTTTAGTTTCTGCATCCATCATCTAGTGTAATTGGCTACTTCATTGGGATATTTGGAGAATTCATGGAAATAGTGGAATTCACACAATATGAAACATTGTTATTGATGTCATTATTACTGGAAGAAATAAAGAGATGCCATTTCATACCCTTCAACTATCCAAGAAAAATTAATGAGGTTTTTTAGTGTAGAAGCTTTTGGCCTGGGCCATTCAGAAATGGAAGGGCAGTCCGGTGGGTAGGAAGTGGACTGCAAACTTGACAGTCATCAGAGAATGACTGGAACGGCTTTGCTTTAGCTTTTTCTCTTTGGATTCAGGGCATTATCCAGAGATTATGAAAGGCTGATTTAGTCACAGAAAACAGTTCTGACTTTCTTCCTCTTCAATAATGGATTCAAGGAAGAGATCTAAACCTAGAAACAAATTTTTAAGCAGGTATCACACTTTTCTTATAAAAGTCTGATTGGTGGTGTCAATACCAGAGAGAGAAAGAGAGGGAGAGAACGAGAGAGAAAGAGAGAGAGAGAGAGAGAGAGAGAGAGAGAGATCTTTGTTCTTTAAATAAATTGGTTCTTATTACTGTTCCAAACAGACTCACTTTCTTATCTTTCCTTGTTTTCATGAATGAAAGTGATCAACATGCAACCAGCCTGCAGTGCTTTGAAACAATGACTCTTGAACTTACTCTGTAAAAACACCTTTATTGTCTTGTTATGTGTTGTCCCGTTCTCCGTTCTCCGTTTATTTTACTGAGCTTGTTCCCACAGGCTGGTTCAGACTGTTTCTTTCCTGGGGTAAAGCAGTCACTCTGCCATGGGGTTCTTCCATCAGTCACAGCCCTGGGGTGGTACGGGTCACCCTGCTGTTCCTGGACATTGTGTGTCCGGGAGGCAGGGGATTTAAAAAGTATTGATCAAACTGGATTCTTCCTTGTAGCAGAGGGCACTTCAGCAGAGAATTGTTTGCACCAAGTGGGTCTTTTAAAGGAAAATGTGCTGTGCCAGTGCAAGAGAATCTTTTATGCAAGCTGCTTTTGGACACCTCTGGTGGCACAAGGAGCCTTGCTTGCTTTTAGCTCCAGAATTCTCCCAGCTGTTAGCAGCTAAAGGCAGAGCTGAACTTGAACTCTGAACATTGTTCAGTGTTTTTGCAAATGCATGTGTTCTGAATTAACAGAGAAAGGGAAAAAAATCTGACAAAATACTTTCAGTAGTGATCAGAAATTATCCTTGTCTCACAGGGTCTGGTCAATTAGTGCTAACCGGTACAGACTAGGGAACTAATACAATTTTACTGTTTCTACAAGGCTTTCAGTATCCTGCCTTGCTTGTCTTGTTTAATTCCATCAAATATTGAAAGGCAGGAGCAAGAAGCAAACTTCTTGTTTGACAGAATTTGCTGGCCGATGTTATCCAGATAGAAAGTGATAGAAATAGAATCAGAGACAGCCCTCTGTTTCCAAATTTTATGCCACTTCTATAACATTACACCTCTCTGCTGGGAAAGAAAAGAAATGTGTAAGAGTGACTGAAACCTTCCATTTTTAGTGGAGACAAACAATAGAATTTGTAAATTTTATCTGTCTTTATAGTAGTAGTTCTTAACCCTGACTGCACATTAAAATAATCTTGGGAGCTTTTAAAAGCGTACCTTCGCTGGGACTTCACCCCAAATCAATTAAATCCAAATCTCTAGGGGGAAGCCTAGGCATCTGTATTTTTCAAAAGCTCCCTCGGCGATTCTAATGTGTAGCTAGTGTTAAGATTCGCTGCTTTAGAGTAATAATCAACAAAACACTGATTGCATTTTTCCATTTTTAAGTCACTTGGGGAATATAATAATGAAAAATTCTAATAGCCACTTTGCTGGCAGCCTCAGAAAATCAACCCTGGTCTTGGTCCTTAGTAGGGTTAGTAATTTAGAGATTGACTGAGAGATGAGTGAGTAAAGGAATACTCTATTTTCACTGCTCTAGATCTCTAACAGCACAATTGTCAAACCAGAAACCTTGTGAGGCAGACAAATTACATTCTGATTCTTTTACACCTTTTAATTATGTTACCTTATTAGTTTTACTACTGATGACCAAAAAGTTAACATCCATCATCAATAGTGCTATCAACATCTAGCGACTGATTTTCTTTATTAAATAATGGTTACTATTCCTCTGATCATTTCCCCCCACATAATTATGGATAACTTTATTCATTTCAAGATTAATTTAGGAATTAACTTTTGAATATATACCATTCTTAGGGAAATGTTATTTGAATTAAATTTTCATAGGAATAAGTGTATGTTACTGAAATATGTCTAGATTTCTTTAAAAAATTAACCTCTTACTAACAAATCTGTGCTGGGAATTTAAGGGAAATTCCCTCTTTCATTACTTGTGTTGTGTCTCTCTTGCAAAACTCATGAAAACACGTATTCATGGGTAAGCCTATGTCGCATGTGCCAATCGCTGAGTAAGTCCTGGGGTACAAACAGGCACTTGCTAAGAGAAATCACATGATACAAACATCAAAATCAGGACTGCAGAAGAGTGACATTAGGGAGAATTAGGGAGATCTTTCATTTTTTAATAAAAAAATGCCTTTGAACTTAGACCTCCAAATCAACTAATTCTTTGAGTTCTAAGGCATATATTTTCCACAATTTATATAAAATTAGGATTGCTTATGAATTAAATTCCTTTGTTCTTTTGAAAGCAGTTGTCATGTTAACTGTGTTTTGTAATTGAGGATATTTTTTCTGCTAAAATATGGTATTATATTTACTGAGTTAGATTCCTGAAGCTTATCAAATATCCAAACAACAAATCAACGCTGTCTTTAACCAGTCTCCATCACTTGGTAGATAATTTTGAATGCCTTTCAAAATCTCCATACTTCAATTTCCATATGAACAAAATAGGGGAATAGATGTGACTTGTTTTTCTCATAGTTCTTCAAGAAATCAAATATGAATATTAACTATTTTGAATCTTTTAAAAATAATAGTTTTAGTGTGTTAGTAGAAATATAACAGTCTTATGACACATAGAAATATCATTCCCTAAAGTCACTGAAGTCATTTCTGAGAATTGAATTTAAAATGTGACAGGTAGCCCATAACTTTACATAACTATCGATTAAATGGACTCTGTGTGCCCACTTACTAAGTCTGTCCTCAAATGTCAGTTAGTACCCAGTGGCCTTAATGCATTGTAACCTGGTGGCTTGAAATAATTAATGTATCTCCCTAAGCAATCTACTTTCCATCAGAGTATGGCTAGGGCACTAACCAGAATAAGTCCACTGAGTTCGAGAATCATTTTTCATTAATTTTGATTTTTTCGATTGTTGCAGGTGCTTTGAATATTAAGGTTTGGTCTGATCAGCAACTCATATTGTTATGATTTAGTCATTTTTCACCTTTCCCCTCCGTGGCATATAAAAATGGAAAAATGTGACATTTATGTGTATATACTTTTCTGGCTTTAGAATCAGACAATTTGAAATTGTTATTGTACAGTGTCTTATATCATATTCTAAAAATGTTTCCTGAAAGAACTGCCCTTTCAACATGTTCACTGCATGAATATACTTTTAACACTACTAATACATAATTAGAAAAATATGAAAAAGCCCCGGACTCAAGTCCTTTGTATGACTAAGCAGCGTGCTCAGCAAGAACTTTGTCTTTAGGTGTCTTCATATATCTGCATCTTTTTAAAATGCAACAATCTTGAAAATGATGTTGCTTTACCCTGTACACAAAAGCCTTCACTTCAAAGGCCTTTGATTAATTTGAGCGAAATCAAGGGCATATGAGATAGCTGCCATTTAGTGAGCCAAAGCAATCCAATGCCAACTGCAATAAACCTATCAAGCTGTCATCAAGTCAAGCTGTGAGAAAGACGAAGGCGATTACAAGCAATAGTTTCCTTCAGTGGTTTCATAATTTCAATTTTTTGTTACATTTCCAGATCTCCAATAGTTACAGTAAGAATGCCTTAGTAGAGAAATATTTTCCCCAGGGGTTACTATCAACAACTTAGCGTATTGGTTTTTTTCCCCATCATTGGTTCCAGTATAGAAGCTCATCAGGCAAGAAATATTGTGATTACAGTTGTACATAAATTATTTAAAGGGGTTCAGCCAATCAAAACAGAGATCTAAGTGACTATTTTTGTCTTGATGCCTTTGTAACTCCTACTCAAAAAGCAAATTTCTGATTGATAGGATAGTTTGGAAGTTACTTCAGAAAGGCCATTCTTTTGGAGGGGAGGAAGGTCTCAATATGAATGGTTCATGTACTCCAACAATAGCTCTTTTCTGACAACTTTACAGACATGGAGAAAGAAAAAGACCAAAATAACAACAAGCAGACGAGTAAGAAGGGAGACAGTTATAGAAGACAAGGTAGGTAATTAAAGTCCATCCTGGAAAAAAGGGATCATGCATTTGTTGTCTCCTCACGTATTTTGGCTATGGCTCAAGAAAGTAATTGCTGTTAAATATGTGACTCAAACAACTCTTATCCAATACAAGCTTTTTTTTTTCTCAATAAAAAACACTGAGTGCTCTGCAGAAGGCCACTATCATGCTAGACTTCATGCTTTGAATATCACCTGTAAGAAACAACATGCTAATCAATTCTCTCATCTCAGATAAACCATCTACTGCATTCCAGATTTTCCTTTTTCCTCTTTTTTCAGATAATATATCCATTGTCTCACTATTGACACATAATTTTATAACAACTGTTTAATGAAAGCTAATAACCATAGAATAACTCATTTTAGATGGAATCTGGGGAAATATCTTTTTTCAAATTATGTAGGATAATTAGTACATCCTTTTCTTTTCTTACCCCTTAAAATTGAATCTGAAAAATCTAAAACTTCCTAAGAGCTGGCAAAGGTATCTTCCAAAATTGCCAAAAGCAGATGACTTAAATTTAGAAATGCATCTGAAAAGATCATTGTTTTCTCCTCACGGTACATTTTGTAAGTGTTACATGGATGTCTTATTAAGTTAACAAGGAGAGTCAAGAGGGGAAACTGAAGCTCCTGACTTATGGCATCACTGGCGAGGTGGGAAAAATCACAATACACAACCAGTCTGAACAACATGGAGAAGAATGGACCAGTTTGGTGCTGTAGAATTTTAAGAAACAATTAAATCAGACACACAGATTAAATATCTCATTGTTTCTCTTGTTTGAGAAACTCAACATATTAATAGGGAGTAAAGTAAAAGATGTATGATAGGAAATTATCTTTTGTAAATGAGGTAGAGACTGAGAGAGGAAGGGAAGGGCAAAGGAGATGAGGGCGAGATGATAGAAGAATTGAGAGGTGTTTTGTACACACACCAGTTCCACGCAGGGATGTAGTTAGCATGCACTGAAAACATGCACTAATAAACAATAAAAATGGGGTGACTAACTATAGCCAAATGATTAAAATGTAGGATAAAAAATAGGAACAGTGACAAAATGCCAGAGGGAATCCGATGGAAGTAGGCCTGGAGCTGCTTTCATGAGGAAAGGAAATTCTTGGATACCAGCTGGTTAAAATATGGTAAGAAAAGCCACTCCAGAAAGAAAGTACAGAATTTGTCCAAAACCAGAGGAAGGTCTAGTTTAGGCAGCTTGTGAGATAAGTGAAGGGAAGTTGTAGGTGACATTGCTATGACCAGAACGCTAAGCATTGCTGCTTAGAGGTGGTTGGGGTGAGTCTATTTGAAACTCCTCAGGGAATTTTCGACTTGAATAATAAGCAAACTGCCCAACACAGAAAACTGAAGCAAAGATAACACTCTGTCTACTTGTATTCCACTATTCTTTAAAGTTTTAAAATACACATTTACATCTGATTAACTTTGGAATTGAAGTTGCATTGAATAAAGTAAAAAAAAAATCTACAAGAGGAAAGAATTTTTAAAAAGCTGTGATATAAAATGCATAAGGGAAAAACATCCACTGAGCCACATATGCTATCACTGACATTCAAGCAAAATCTAAACCAGTAATAATAATAAAAGACCCGAACCCTCATTCTCCAACTCTGGCACATAAGGAAGGGATATTGTTTCACTGGACAGCACCAATAGAATGTGGAATGATTTACAGCAGTGGTGCTTTCACTATGGGATTGCATGCTTTCCTTGCAAATATTTAATTTATGCTTTTGTGAGCAATGGCACATGGTGTAAAAAAAACAGTGTGATCAAAGCTGATACTAAGGGGTGAGTTCATTTTGTCCCAAACTTCAGTTGTTGCTATTTTAGAACATTTCTAGTTCAGTGTGCCTATCAGTGCAAGTCACTGGAACCAAGGAAATAAGAATGTTTTTAATACTTAATCTAGTGGGGAAGCATATGCTGAAATTAAAATAGTTCAAGTTATTAAAATTTTTGCTTCTCAATTAAATAAGAATAAAATTTGTCTTTAAACTATCCATTCACTTCATCACCAAAACCAAAACTTAATTGTTCTGGGAAATAAATGACTTGAATGGTGGCAGATACTTCCCCTACCTAATCTATCTGGAGGACACAGCCAAAAGGCAGTGAATAAGGTGTTCTGAGTTTTATATCAGAGAAGCCTCACACTCCTGCTAGATTACCCACCACTTGGGTTGTTACACATCTACAGATGGTCCTGGATTTATGATTCTTTAATTCCGAATTTTTCAACCTTTCAATGATGCAAAAGTGCTATGCATTGAGTAGAAACTATAGTAAAACAAAACAAAATAAAACAACAATAACGAAATAAAATACCCACAAAACTGACTCCTCTTTGCTGTGTTCTTTTTTCCTTTTGAGGGCTGAAATGTATTAAGAGATGTGGTTTTCATTATTTCTCTAAAACTTCAGCCTATATATTCATGTAGCACTAGTGGTTTTATCTCCTTGGGAATGCAAGATTAGGATTGAAAGATTTTAAGAATAGACCCACCATTACTTAGAGGAGGTAGTTTGAACAGATCTGGAAAGTAAATATCAGGAGGCAATGCTGCTAGGTGTGCAAATGACATTAGAAGGAATCTCATGGTAGGTGACAAGACTTCCAGCTGGGCATTGGAGAGGTGTTCAGAGGCTATCTCCATTGACAAGGGGAGATGCAGAGGAAGATTGATGGCAGTTAAAGGGAGCTTTTATGATAAGCAGCTGGAATTTAACCACGGATATGGAAGGTTTATGGACAAGATTCATTTATCAGAAAAATAGCATACATAGGAGATATATATTATGAGGTTATTGCAAGAAGCTAGTATATGTGATCACACAGTTTGACTAAGCAAGTCTGAAATCTATAGCATAGATCAGAAAGGGAAGGTTGGGATTCCCATGCACAAGCTAAAGCTGCAGTTCATGGAAAGAATTTCTTTTTGAGGGAAGCTGCAATTTTGTTTTTAAGGCCTTACGGTGGATGAAACCCAGGTTATCTGAATTAATCTCCCTTACTTAAAGTCTTGAACTTTAATCACGTCTACAAAATATCTTCAAATCAATGCCTAGGTTAGTGTTTGAGTAAAAATGCAGGACTGATCATCACAATTCATCATACTGACCATCACTACTCATGTCTAAAGAACTGGAGGAAATTCAAGTCTTTTAGTAAGTCTGTTGAGTCAAGGACAAAGTTATGTGAACAAAGGAATGAGGAAGATAATTTGCTAGAAGGCAGATCAATAACCAGAGATCAGGACCAAAGACAAGCAAGAAATCACAATTAACAAAGGACTTCATGGAAACCCTACCTGGAGGGAAATTTGGTCCTGGTCTTAGTCCATTTGTGCTGCTAAAACAAAATGCCTGAGACTGGGTAATTTACAAAGAACAGAAATTCATTTCTCTAGAGGTTGAGAATACTAAGATCAAGAAGCAAGTGAGTTCAATGTCTGGTGAGAGTCAGACCTCTGCGTCCAAGATGGCATCCGGAACAGTGCATCCTCTGAAGGAGAAGGGCACTGTGTCCTCTGTATTCTCCCATGGCGGAAGGTGGAGGGGTGAGAGGGATGAACTCCTTCCATCAAGCTCTTTTTATAAGGGCACCTAACCCTATTCACAAAGGCAGTGTCCTCATGACTTAATCACCTGTTACTAACTTAGTCAGTTTCCTATACTGTTACATTAGGGATCAAGCTTACAAAAAGTGAATTTTGGAGGCACATTCAGAGCATGGGTGGCCTTGAGTCTCCATCTCTAGTTTGGGTTTAAAAGATACAATGTGTAGGGGCCAGGAGACCCTTAGAAGCAGGACTGTGGTTCTGAACTGGGGGGAATTTTGCATTTTCCCCAAGGAATATCTGGTAATGTTTGGAGTTATTTTTGGTTGTCATAAATTCTGAGAGGTGGATGTCACTGACAGTTAATGGACAGTTTGCAGTGATGCTGATGAAATGTTTTACAATGCACAATTTAAGTAACCCAAGTGTAAGAAAGCTTGTGGTACAATGGTGAACGTAGGTAGAGTTATTCAATATGTAGTCTAAGTTAATTCTTAATATCATACTTATATAATTATTGAATATTTATAGATCTCACGAAGGATAAAGGAGATAAGGATAAAAGATGAATAAGCTGAGTTTTCTCGGGAGGCAGCACATCATAGTAGAAGAAGTATGAATTTATAAAGAGAGAATGTGGAGTTCAAAGACAACTGTCACATATACCTCTGATGTGCACTTTGGGAAAGATGCTTAATCTCATGGAACTTCAATTTGTTTGTCTATGAAACAAGAATATACCTCTTACATGGTTATTAAGATTATTAGTGATATCACTAGATACGTGCTAGTTACTTTCACTCCGAGAAAACATTTGGGCAGCTATGACAGTAATTTAGCCAAGAGTTAATAAGATCTGAAATAAAACTCTGATACTACAAGTCCATAGAAATGATTACATTTCAAAATACGTATTAGAATCTACAAGACTTGCTTCCCTAGTAGGTGGTTTAGCAGATAGGAAAAGAGCAGTCAAAATGAAAATAATGGGAAAGTACAGGTATGAAATCTACAGAAAGGACCTAATGTATGGAGAAAATAATGAATTTACTTCAGATGTGTGATGTCTTGGGTGTCTTTGGGATGGTTCTATTGATAAAATGGGAATGGTTATGATTTGCAAGCCACTTTCACATATTTTGTTCCATTTAAACTTTGATCCTCATAGTAGCCTGGCAAAAGTAGGCTTTATTATCTATATTTTTTAGATGAGAAAGTTGAGACTCAGAGAGACTAAGGGAATTATTCAGGACCATAAAGACAGTAGGGGTGAAGTTTTGCATTGACTCCAGCTCTACTGGATATTGAAAAGAAAAATGACAAGTGTGCTAAGTAGCAAACGAGTGAAAGGGTGTGGGTTGACATTGTTTGTTTGTCCATGATGGGTTTGTCAGCTCCTCTAAGATGATGAAGGATTGGGGAAGGTAGAACACTCAGGTGCAAAAGCTCTGAAGATAGGAACAGCCAGCTATGGGGAGAAGTCAGGTCATACAGTGTAGATTAGCAAAGCTATCACTAGTATTATTATTTTTGTTTTTGGTACTAGGGAATGAACCCAGGTCCTTCATCCTGTGATGCATTCCAAGCTCTTTTTATTTTGAGGCAGGGTCTCACTAAGTCAATGCGCTTCCCAGTTTGAGCTTGAACTTGTGATTCTCTTGCCTCAGACTCCCAAATGTGTTCTAGTACAGTATATATATATATATATATATATATATATAGAGAGAGAGAGAGAGAGAGAGAGAGGGGGGGAGACAGACAGACAGAGACAGAGAGACACAGAGAGAGACAGAGAGAGGGACAGAGAGAGAGAGAGAGAGAGAGAGAGAGAGAGAGAGAGAGAGAGAAAGGCTAAGAAAAAATGGAAACAAAAACATTAGAAGACATTGCAAATTCAAAAAAATGCAATGAAGATAAGTCATCTGTGAAATGATAATGTAAATCAATGAAAAGACACCAATGAACAAATTTTGATTTACCCATACATTTTTAGGATCACATTTACTGAGACACATTTTAATCTCTGAACACTGATGCTCTTTCTTTCCAATAGCAACATCAAGCATACTGCTCTGAGGAAGAGCTCTGAGAAAGCTGGGTTTTCACAGGTTTGTTTTTCACAGTTGCAATGTTTCTGAAGACGTACTTTTGGCTGGGAGACACATATTCAAAAGTGCACAAATGAGACCAATTTGATTTTTAATTTAGATTTTCTGAATCTGAGTTTCCAAGGTTTTTAACTTAGCAACTTCCACCCTTTTAGTAATTTTAGAGAATAGGCGCCTTTGGTATCTCATCTGGGTGGACAGAGAAGGAACTTCTCCCCTGGTTGGAGCATGCCTTCACAGCTGTTCAGGAACAGGGGGACTGTGCTGTTACTGGTCTCTGTATTTCTCGGACATCTTCTGCATCTAACTTTCCTGCAGTATGGGCGGTGGCCACGAGGTCCTTGTCATTTTGCTGCTCTGTCCTGCCCTTCCTCTCTACCTTCACGTGATGCTAGATTTGTGTGTTGGGCTCCTTCAACATTTTAATTCAATCTCTTCTGCATCTCTGTTTAAGCGTCTTCTCGTTCCTCACTTTGAATGGATACGTTTCCATCTGTTTTTTTTTTTTTTTTTCCTGTTTCCTTGATCAGGTTCTGGAGTGGTTTTATCTCATTTTGTAGGTCTTTTCAAGATAAAATTATACTTTTTATTTTTTTATTTTTTGGTTTTCATTTAATTAGCACC
The DNA here is from genome assembly GCA_004363535.1 of Dasyprocta punctata. Taxonomy (NCBI): domain Eukaryota; kingdom Metazoa; phylum Chordata; class Mammalia; order Rodentia; family Dasyproctidae; genus Dasyprocta; species Dasyprocta punctata. The sequence goes on along the minus strand of RJWM01001660.1, from coordinate 9,847 downwards.
AGTTTCAACTTTATCAAATCTTTCTTAAATTCACTTTCCAAATGTTTTTTTGGGACAGTTGATTTTTCTAAATTTTTCATGCTTTGATTATCATTCTTTGTTCCCTTCTCTTTCTCTTTCTGTTCTTTCTTTGCTACTTTTCTGGTTTTGGATTTTGCTAGAACTCAAATGTTTGGGAGGGGAATAGGAACACAATTAGGGGGGAGGGTCATCCTTTTGTAAATTATTTTATAATTGTATTTATGATTAGAGAAATTTCCTTATACAGTACTATCTTTTCTTTGAGAAATTTATGAAACCTTCCCTGCCAAATAAATTATGGGTTTTAGTGCTTCATGCATATGCTCATATACGCACATTTACATATGTGCTTAAAAATCTATTTCCTACATGAAGAGTTCTGCATGCATCTAATAATAAAGCTTATTGATTGCACTGTTTAACTCTTCTATATCTTTAGTTTTGTCTACTTGCCCTGTTGGAGAGAGGTAAATTAAAAATGTCTTCAAAATTTGTGTTTTTTTCAAGTTTTCCTTGCAGTCCTAATTTTTTTAAATGTGTTTTGAGTTTTGATCCATATAAGTTAATGGCTAGGATTTTTTTCTTTATACAGTTTTTCTGCCCTAACTGCATAATATAGTGTGTTTTCTTTCAATGTTCTCTATTTAAAAGTCCACTATTCATGATCGTGTATCATTAATATTGCTGCTCTTACTTTTTTAGTTTCACATCTGTATAGTACACATTATCTTTTCCTTAATTTTAATTTTCTTTATCATACTTTGAAATATACTTTCTTTAAGCAGCATAAAATTGAATTTTGTTTCATCAGTCTGAAGGTATCTATCATATATATATATATGCATGTATACATGCATATATATATTTACATATACATTTATATATATATATATACATATATATATATATATATATATTTTACTTTTAGATAGGGTCTCACTGTGTAGTGCACTTTGGCCTTGGATTCACTATGTAGCCCAGGCTGGCATCAAACTTACAGTGATCTTCATGCCTCAGCTGCCTAAGTGCTGGGATTACAGGTGAATGCCGCCATGCCTGACCTTCTGTCTTTTAATAATAATAGCTCCTTTATATATGTAATAATTAAAAATTTTGAATATTGTTTTAATTTGCCTTTATGATCTTATATAGGTGATTTTTTCTTTCTTAACTTTTAAGGTTTCATGAATTATTTTGTTCTGAAGTTTTTCTTTATTAATTGAAAGCTGCACTCTAATTTTTGGAAACTTATTCAGACATGTAAGGGCTGGGAGTTTGGCTTAGAGGCTTAAGCACTTGTCTGGCAGGTGCAAGGTTGTGAGTTCAATCCCTGGTGCCACAAAAAAAATAAAAAGAGCCAAAAAAAAAACCCCTATGTATTTATCTATTACTGTTTGATAATAAGATATTAACCACTCCTGTTATCCCTTTCCACCTCCATTTGACTCTAAAGAATCCTCTGTGTCTCCTCTTTGTCCTTTTCTTGGGCCCTCCACCCCAAGAAGAGACAACTGGGATCATGACTTCCCTCCTTTAATCGTAGATTTTATTATAATTTTAAAGTACTTTTTAACACTGATTTCTTTTTCCTTTCTGAAATACAACTTGCTGGCATCTTTTCTTTTTCCTCCTTCTGCATTTCACTTCCTGGTTCCTCATCTCTTCCCTCATATTTTTTATTTGTGTGTATTTGACCTAGGTTTCAGATAATTCACACCTTTCTTTACAACCACTAATTAAGATTTCAATACTCACTACATTTGTCTTTAATCAATCTATTAATTGGATTTTTTAGTTATAAAACTTATGTGAGTTTGATATTTTGTTTGTTGTCGGTATGCTTGGAATTTTTTTGGCACTGCAATTCTTTTTTGTTATTTTTATTTTTTGAGGGGGTTTTCACTATGTAGTTTAGATTGGTCTTGAACTCACTATGTAGCCCAGGCTGGCCTCAAACTTACAGCAACCCTCCTGCCTCGGCCTTCTAAGTGTTGGGATTATAGTTGTATACCACCACACCTGGTTTTATGCTTGATTTTTAATTACTCATTTCATTCTTAGATGTCAGAGTCATAGTCTGTCTCCTTTAAAAGTTTCTTCTTTTAAGAACACCATTTGTTGAATTGTTTTCTCTGGCATCACCTTCCTTGTGTCTCTCTCCCTTTCCCATGAATGGAATCAGTGTTTTTATAAAAGAGACCCCAGAAAGGTCAGTGGCCCCTCCCATGATATTAAGACACAGAGAGAAGATGACACTCCTTAACAAGGGAGCTCTAATCAGATCCTTCCTCTGCCTGCACCCAGATCTAGGATGTGACAGCCTCCAAAGCTATATGAAATAAATTCTGATTGTTTGTAAGTTACCTGTCTATTTTATTATATCTGCTGAAATGGACAATATGCCAATACAGGCATTTAGAATTGGACACTTCAAAATATGGAAGGTGGAGCCTTTTTGACTTCGGTGATTGACTTTGTGCTGCAGGAGGCACTTTCTTCTAATCCGGGTTTGATCATCTTCTTATCTTGGGAGTTTATGAGCCTTAGTCTTCTTCTTGGTTGGATTTTCTTTGGTTTGTTGGGCTCAGGAAGACCACTTCGAGTAATCTGTACCCTGTACCTCTGTTCATGGTAAGCCAAGGTCTTCTATATCCTCATGTCTTGATCAATGCTCAAGGAATGATGGGACTGAGATCTGGGCTCTCATGTGATCTAAATGTAAGAAGCTCCCTCTAAGCTCTCCCCTAGAGCCCCAAACTTCCATGATGGAGACAGTCAGAGAAACTGGTATTCAGAGAAGAAAGCAAGTGAATTATGATGGTCCTGTCACTACCACCCAGAATCTTCCCTGTGTGATGCTTTTGAAAGCATAGACAAAAGAGGTCTTTAAAAAAAAGACCTTTTGTTTGGGTTTGTCTCTCTGTGAGTAGAAATAATAAGCATAACACATTTTTACCATGTAAGTATCACCAAGTTGTAAATTATGGGTTACAGTTTTCCTAAAGTTAAAAGTAGCAGTTAAAAAATTTAGACTTTATTTTATTCACATCAGTTTTCTCATCCTCAGAACAATGATCTGAAATTCTCTATAGTTATTCTAAGATATTAAGAAATGGAAGTAGTTTTGCTAGCAATTTCTATAGTTATCATGAAATCTCAAAGTTTAACAAAAGCCACCAACTGTACAAAAAAATATTCAGAACTATTTCAGTTAGCCAAAGAAACTACTCTTCTTTCTGTCATTTTGATCTAGGGATCTTAGTTCCTAGTGACTAGAATCAAGAGAAAAAAAGGAAACAAACAAACAAACAAACAAAAAATGCTAATTTCGGCCAGACACAAATTTTTAAAAGATTCATCCATCATCAAAAAGCATTTGCTTAAACATTAAACATTTATGCCTACCTTAAATCTAGTTTTCTGAGGACTTTTAAGATCATAGTCCAGATATTCAGAACAATGAAATACAGGAAATTCTTCAGGCCTGGTTAACTCATAATGCATTCTCTTGACTTTGAAAGTGCTTTCAGAACTCTGTATAAGTTTATTCAAAAAGAATGTTTTGGCCAAAATGTTGGAAGTAGTATATCCAAAAAGATAAAGCCTTAATTATCACTTCTGCAGGGCATAATTGAGAAGAGCTACATGATATATTTTCAATGCTATCTGAAACAGGTATATATAACAAATGTAACAGTAAGTGTATGAAATATTCACAGGATACATAAATAAGAATAATTAGAAGGAAAGGTATTCAATTCTTAGGGTAGAAAAATAGCCTGTAAAGTGATTATTTGAATTTTCAAGGCTGTTATCTCTAAAATATTCTGTAGTGCATATTCATATAGTTATAGGAAGGACATTTGGTTTGGCAGACAGATCTCTTGAGTCAAAATAATTCAACCTGTTCCAAATTCCTAACTGCTTGCTGCATATCCCCATATGGCATTTCTGCCAGCCTCCCAAAATCAACTCATCCAAATTTGGACACATTTTCCTCTATCCCCTCTTTCCTCATAACTCATCTTTCCTCTAGCAGTCTCTCTACATACTGATATTTCTATTCAGTCATCCAAGTTGGAAAATCTGGAAAGCTACCTCACCTTCCGGCATTCCTTAGATTCCAACCACATTGGACCACTTGCCTGCTTCTGAACATCCTAGGTTTTTGGCTTTGCATAATCATCACATATACTTTGTTGGTTGAACATGCCTAACCTGAAATCTGAAAGGCTCCAAATTCCAAAAGTTTTTGAGCATCATGTTGGTGTCCAAAAAGTTTCAGATGTTAGAGAATTCTGGATTTTCAGATTAGGGATGCTAAACATATAATGTATATTTAGCTTCAGAATTCCCCAAGCAAATTTTTCCTGGGGAAATAATGCTTTTACTTCAAGGACTATTTCAGATGCTACTTCCTTGAACTGGTGTCATCATTTGCTAACTACAGTCATAATTCTGCCCTGTGTGCTCTCATGGATCTTTATTTTATATTTTATCACTTGCTTTCTGTTCATGTTTTTATCCATTTTACAAGTGTGTATCTCTTTACCGTCTGAAACCTACAGTGTTTCAGGGTTAAATCGCAACGAAATTTCATTCAACAAAGTCTAAGAACAGGGAATTTTCATCTACAAAAATATTTGTTTATTTCAAATCTACTATAGCACAAATATACTTTTAATCATAGAATTGAGAGCTTTGAGTGGAAACTCTAATGATTCTGAATTGTTAAAGAATATGTAAAAGGAAGGGCTCAGATGACCTGCTGGTGCCAGAAATTTGCATTCACATTTCCTGTGCAACAATCTTGCATAGATGCCATTATTATTCCTACTTCACAGTTGCAGACCCTGGTGCTTAGAAGGTACTAATGTGCTTAACATAAAACACCTAGCAAATAAGTTTGTTGAGCAAAATGGATGACTAGAAGTACCTCACTTAGCATACTTTCCTCTAGAATAGAGGAAAACAAAAATAACAGCCATCTTGTGGGAGTGTTTGAGATGGTGTATAGGAGTACACAGGGAATATGGCAGATGTATCACAGAGCACAGAGATACACAGTGGTCTTTAAAGCAGAGAGCACATGGACTATTGTTCCATTTGTTGAGATTAACTGTGAATCAAGAGGGACTTCTCTTGGAGAGGAAAGAGTAAGCAGAGGAGGTCTCTAGCATGTTTGTACTCAGTTCAGTGTACATCTAGTCTACTTACTGCTGGATAATCCTGTGGGCCTCACAGTCCCTGGGCTGAGTTCAGGGAGCTGTCACTTGAGTATGTGACCTTACTGTCCCAGAGAAAGAACTCAGCCCTTATTGTACCCTCCCTAACCCTGATGCATAGAGGTTTCTTTGAAATTCAGTCCACCTGGGGTCCTGAGACAGCAGGCAGTTGCCCCAAGTTGCTATGCTCATTCAGCCCTATGAATCAGTCCTGAGGCTTGATTCAATTCCCACAGGCCTGGGAATCACCTGCACAGCCTATGCTGAGCAGTTCAACCCTGAAAGATCCCCAGAAAACAGCCCAGCAAACCAGAAGCAGCCAGGTAGTTCTGCTCATGCCCCGTCAGCCCTAGAAAATAACCAGGAAGCCAACCTTGTGCTGCTCAGCCCACAAAGGCCTAAGAAAGCTGACCAGTAGTCCCACCCACACATCCACAACCACGGAAAGCTGCCAAACATCCCTTAGTGAGTGGATCCAACAGCCTAGGCCTAGGGGAATCAACTGGGTGGCCACATCCATCTCCCATGGGTCCTAGACTCAGCTGAGTGCTCATTTTTAGATGCATAGCTAAATGAGGCTCTGAGAAATAGAAGCTCAGTTCTACCTACCAACCCATCATCAGTCCCCAGGAGTAGTTAGGTAGACATATCCAAGGACGTTAGTTCCTCAGGATCCCACAAAATCACCTACACAAGTTGGGTACTGACTGGTATACGGACCTAAAGGTGTGACCTAATAGGTGTAACCAGGTAGCTCTCAGACACTGAAAAGCACTTTCCCTTTTACTGATCATACTGTATCCCACCCACCTGGGCTCATCTGATAGGCCTTGCCCTGAAATGACCCATAAAAACTGCTGGGTGCCCCACCTTTGTTGCACACTGCATTCACAGCTGCCAGTGAACTTGCCCTACCTAAGAGAACTGCATCCTTTCTGGTGGTGCATTCTCACAATTCTTACAGCCTCGGCCACTGAGACACTTATAGATAACACCAACACTGATTTTAGCAGAAGTTACATGGACATTACACTAAGGCACTTTACCTAAGTACAGCCAATGTCAATGAAGCATAGTCAACCAAAACCCTAAGAAACATTGCCGGCAGAAAGGTTTTTTTGTTTTTTGTTTTTTTTTCTATGAAAGCAACCCCATGAAACTGATAAGGGGAAACTGATACCCTCAACCAAATACATGAAAACCAGTCAATGAAGGGACACAAGAAGCATGAGAAAAAATGTAACATGACATCTACAAAGGTGTATTAATATCCCTCTAGTAACTTATAAAAAAGAAAAGGAAATCAACAAATTGCCTGATAAAGAATTTAAAATAATTATTTAAGGAAATAATGACATAAAAGAATACAAGAAGACAACTCAGTAAAATTAGGAAGATAGTTTATAACACAAGTGACACATTTAGCAAAGAGAGATCCCAAGAAAAGAACCAATCAGAAAACTTGGAGCTTAAGAACTCAATACATTAAATAAAAATACAGTTGTGAGCCTCAGCAGCAGAATTGATTAGGAAAAGAAAGAATTACTGAGCTTTAAGACAACTCTTTTGAAATAACTCAGTCAGATGATCAAGGAAAAATAAATTAAAGGAATTGAATAGAGCCTACTAGGCTATAACTAAGCCAGCAAACATTTGTATTGTTGGTATGTTGAAGCTAGAAAGGAGAGGAGAAGGTATAGAAAAATCTATTCATTGAAATAATAGTTGAAAAATTTTCAAATCTTGGGAAAGACACAGACTTCAAAATCCATGAAGCTCGAAGTATGAGTAACAGATTTGAATAATAGGGATCCTCACTAAAGCATGTTTTAAATTGTCAAAATGTAAGACAAATACCTAATTCTAGGAACATCTAGAGAAAAGCATCATGTAACTTAAAAAGGGAACACTATTACATCAGATTCTTAGGGAAATGTTAAAGAGCAGGAGAGAATTGGATTATGTTGTGAAAGTTCTGAAAAACAAATGAACAAACTCAACCAAGAATACTATATTAGTAAAACTTTCTTTCAGATATGAAAAAGAAATTAAGACCTCCTAAGAGAAACAAAACTGAGGGAACTCATTACCATCAGATCAGTCCCACAGGAAATGCTTAAGAATCTCACAATGGAAGTAAAAGAATGACAACAACCATTATGAAAATATGCATAAAAGTATAAAACTCCATTGTAAAGTGAATACAGAAAGGAGAAAGTGAAGATAATAAAACCCTAACAATACATAAGAACAACTAACCACAAAAGGAGAACCAATAGAGGAAGGAAGGAAAAAAGTATATGCAAAACAATAGAGAAAATTAACTGAGTGACAGCAGTATGTCTTCTTTTTTTTTAAGAGAATAAAACCAAGCAAAATAAAACAGAATAAAGCTAATCAGAACAGAACAATGAAAGTGATACAGGACTTCAAAACAAGATAATAAGGCATCAACAATAGCTACTATAATATCTCTTGTTTTCTTCAAAATAGCTGTTCATACCATCAGAATACTAAAATCAAACATAACAAAATAGAATAAAACCAATAAAAACAAAATGATGAAAGCATTATAGGACTTTAAAACCAGATAATAGAAAATCAACAATGGCTACCATAGTACATCTCATTATCTTCAGACTAGCTGCCCATACCATCAGGCATAATAAAAATCAAACAAAACAAGACAGAATAAAAACAAACCTAACAAAATACTGAAAACTAAACAGGAATTCAAAATAAGATAATAGGAAATTAACAGTGGTTACCACCTTCCCTTTTTAGATGTTTCTTCCACTACCATTTTCACAATATCTATTGTAGATTTTGGATCCCACTAACTCCTTCAGTTTTTTATGCTAGGGAGATAACACGATGTTCACCCATCTGAGTTCTAACCATTTCACCAATGACCATGATCTCAAGTTGCATCCCTTTACTTATAAGAGCCTCAAAATTATCTTTCTTTATAGCTGAGTAGCTTTCCATTGTATAAAAATATCATATCTTTCTTATCCATTCTGCCCCTGATGAGCAAGCTACCCCTGCTTTTTTCTGGTTTCTTGTCACTGGAACATTGTTTTCTTGAGCTAATGCATGTTGGTTGCCACCATTAATGTAGATGACTTCAGTTCACCAATAAAAAGAAGTACAGGGAGAGCAAATCAACAAAAAAGATCAATCAGCATGCTATATACAAGAAACACATTTAACTTGGAAGGAAATTCATAGACCAAAAGTCAAAAGACAGCAATATGTCTTTACCTATCAGTAATAAATTTGAATGTAAATAGACTAAATTGCCCAATTAAAAACTATAAACTTGCTGAAAGAATAAAACATTAGACCCAACAATATACTGCCTATATGAAACTCATTTCAAGTAATGATTGAGGCCCGAAGTTTGGCTCAGTGGCTTAAGCACCTGTCTGGCAGGTGTGAGGCTGTGAGTTTGATCCCTGGTGCCGAAAAAAAAATGCAGAGATAAAATAATGATTGAAAGTTTAGGAATGGAAGAATATATATCATTCAAGTGGAAAACAAAGGCAAGCAAGAATAGGTATGCTTGTATCAGTTAAAATAGACTTTGAATAAAACAATGTAAAAAGAAAAAGAGCTAGGCATGGTGGCATAACTTCAAAAATCGTCCAAATGCATGAAAATTAAATGGCATTTTCTTGAATAACTGATGGATCCATGAAGAAATCAAAAGAGAATTTAAAAATTTTCTTGAAACAAATGAAAACGAATTCCACATACCAAAACCCATGGAATAGAGCAAAAGCAGTTCTAAATAGAAAATTATGCCATAAGCACCTACATAAGAGATAACAAAAGAAAAAACAAGTAAGTAAACTACCTAATGATGCAACTTACGAATCTAGAAATGCAAAAACAAAACAGACCACAAATTAATGGAAGGAAAGAAATATTAAATATGAAAACAGAAATAAGCAAAATAAAGCATAAAAAATACAAAAGAAAAATGAAACATTGGGCTACAATGCGAATGCAAGGCTGGCCTGAGCTACATAGTGAGACCCTGTCTCAGAAAACTAGGACTGGAGTTTGGCTCAGTGGCGTAAGTGCCTGTCTGGCAGGGGTGAAGCTGTGAGTTCAATTTCCGGTGCCAGAAAAAAAAACAAAAGGTTGGTTTCTGCTTTTGTTTTCTTAAATGATTATTACAAAAATACAAAGTGTTATTAGAAACTATTTTTGAATAATTATATAGCAACAAATTACAAAACATAGAAGAAGCAAACAGATTTCTGGAAAATATAAGGTATTGAATGATGAGGACATACAGAACATTAATAGATCAGTAACAAGTAGCAAGAATGAATCAGTAATAAGAAGTTTTCCAACAAAGGAAAACCCAGAATCAGATAGCTTCACTACCAAATTTTACCAATTTTTTAAAGAAGAATTAAGGAAAATTCTTCTGAAACTCTTCCAAAGTATTGAAATGGAAGGAATTCTATTGAATTCATTCTGTGAGACTAGTATTTACTCAGTATTTAGTTTCTATCCTGATACAAAGGCCAGGACTAAATAAGGACCACAGATGACAAATTCACAGCCTATATCATATTGTAAGTAGA